>JAOWBC010001714.1:17212032-17231685 GCA_028566105.1 Hypoplectrus providencianus
TACATTGATAAACCATAAACCAGGATTCTTTTTTAATCAAATATTGTTTAAACAAGACAAAGAACCATAAAAAAAAACTGTGGTCACCAAGGTCATGCCCTTTCCTGCAATGTTAATGAAAGTGAAAAGTAATTTGTGTATCCGCCCCGTTGATACGGATCTGCTTCAAAATTTAATGGGTTCTTCCATGACCTATTCTAACCCTTCCACCAAGGTTTCTGAGAATATGGCAGATCATTTTTATTTTTTCCTGCTGACAAACACAGAAACAATCAAATTGAACCAACAACATAGACTTTTTTGGCAAGGTTATTGTTTTTTTTTAATATGTTTCATAACAGGCTCATGCATGCCATAAGCTTGTGTATGCAATCTCTTTTAAATACTGTAAAAGTAGTCAGTATACCAGCACTGAAACTGTAGCTGTAATCTAACACAGTTACTTACATTTTATATTTTAAATAAATTATACTTTTATTACGCCACTTCCTTTTCCTGGTGGCTGAAATAAACAAGCTTTCACTTCCGGAAACAAATGACCAAAAAAGTCGAAAATTGCAAAATAGAAAAGACTGAGATGTTTAGTTTCTCCACAAATAATTTACCACTTTTTCTCTCTGAAGCATGAATTACCCAAAAGTATGCCTCCTCCAGGAAACAGAAGTTCACAACTTGTCTCTCCTCTCTCCTTGTGTTGCTGGGGAAGAACAGAGGAGTGTGTTATGACTAACCAGTCGGCCTGGCGAGTGTGTATTACGTCAAAAAGTCACACACTCATCAGCAGCCTTCTGTACCAGCTGAATGTGCATTCAGTCAAAGTTAGGGTGTAAAAAGACGACTCATTACACCGAAACAGTTTGACACTAACACTGTGTCTTTGTTTAACGGTGCACAGTAGAGACTTTAGAGTATGTCTTAATAAGTGGGGTGTGAGGGGACCATTAATCGAGGCACTGGTGCACGCAGTGATGCTGTCAGTCCCCCCATCTAACAATGTGTGTGCAAAATGAATTTCCTCAACGTTGTTTTACTAATAAAGGCACAGAGGGGTTGCCTATTTTACAACACAATAACAAATTGACAACTTTATTCTACATATTTGTGGCTTGTCTACCATAACCCTATGTAACATCACATCGTTTAAACCTATTGATATAAAGGGGTAGTGCATTTCTGCGCAGCAATAGTTTTTTTTTTTTCTTTTATTATGTCTACAGTGGACATTTTTGTCATAGCAAGGTTAAATTCATAACATTAATCACAGCTCCACTTTATTTAAATTTCCCAGTAAGCCATGTCACAGAGTCAGCATGCACAATTCAATGGCTCCAGTCTCCATTATTGTTCTGCGGTACTCCTGCAGTTCTCCTGCTACGACGTGTCAAAATGTTCTCCAGTGAAATGGATTTTATTAATAACGTTTTGGTCATGGACATTTATTAGGGAAACTTTATTTGTATAAAGGTGGATTTAGGGGGAATCTTTGGCAGTAAGGAAAAATAATCTTCAGAATTGTGTTTTCATTAGTGGATGAACATCTTAAACTAAAAAATTGTGTGTTTTTGTTGCTGAGAACAAGTAGCGGGTCCTGTTTGTGTCCGCTGTGTTTCACCAGAATTTAAAATGGCCCCTGAACCGACCGACAGAAAGGAAGTTTTGCATTTAATTATCTACCTTTAATTCCTTAAAAGCCATCATAGGTTCTTTACATGCTTGGAAAGCGGTAGTTGATGGGACGGGTAAAGACCAAATCAAGGTCTTTTTTAGTGCCCAAAAGGTATAAACTTGATTATTATTAATTATAATAATTATTAATTTGATATTAAATCAACAAGATTAATGGGATGAGAATTGATAAAGTTTCTTTGTCTGTATTTGCTCAGCACTGATACATGACCTCTAATCAGAACACATTATAAGCAAATATATAAGCCTATACATTGCGCTTAGGGGGGAAATAAATTGCCTTTCAAAGCATCCTCTAAAGTTGTCAAACAATAAACATGCATCATATATTTTTTGATTAACACTAAAACAAAGACAGTTTGGCAGATGGAGCAGTTGCTTGTGACATTGGGGGCATTTCCTTATATTAAACAATGAACATCAGCGGCTTCTCCAGCAGATCTAAATAAAACCCATGGCTAACTGTTTCCAGTTGTTATGCTAAGCTAAGTGCTATCAGTCTTTCCTTATTCTTAAAATTTGATTGACCAATATAAATAAGTTGAAAGATGAATGATTTTCATTCTTAATAATACTGTAGTATTGTCATGTAAATCTCACTAAATATTTCAATATTTCATTCATTTAGTGAATTTAAGCACTATTTAACAAACTCCAGCTTATTCTGCACAGGGTGATGGAAGAGTCAAATGTACATTCATGCCAGAATGTGGTCAAAATTATAGCTTCTTCAGCCGATCTGATTTCGTGTTGCCAGCATAAGTCACATTTAAACCCGATGCCTAACTGGCGCAACAGGCTGCAGGCTTCTCAGCAGGCCCACTCTCAGCCAGCCTCCATACACTGATGAAAAACAGCCTCGGGCCAGGCTAGAGGCTCAAGGTTACATACCTGTGATCTCTCCTCACAAAGAAATCAGCAGCACCCATCTTAGAGAGATAAACAGTACTCAGCTCTGCTTGGATGGAGGCTGACTCACTGGCTCAGTCTGTGGAAATGTCTGCTGTTCCTTGGCCACTGCTTGAGCTCTGTTTTTTTTTGTTTTTTTTTTTGTGATTTCTAATCTGTGGGAAATGGTTTTGCAGTCTGAAAGTGCTCAAAAAGACCTGTTTGGTGCGATCATTTGAATCAGAAATGTCAGGGTCTGTTCTCACTCTCTCACCGACCATCACGCCGTGTTGTTTGTCAGTGAACAGCTATGACCTTGATACACGACCTGTAGACACACACAAAAAAAACCAAAACCCATCTGAAGTCTCAGTTTTCTGTGCCGGCATGTCCACATGGATCACGCACTGATTATGCTACAATACCTCACCAAGTTCACAATTGATTCTGTCCAATCAATATTTGAAGTTCATTGTTAGTACCCACTTTTGTTTCCTTCCGCTCTACACTAATTGACTCTTATCTCTCTCCACTCATCAGCTTTCAAAATAACAAACCATGAGATGTAAACAGAACTCGTTCTTGCTCCTGTTGCTGGATCACTAAATATTCTTCTTGCCTGTAAAATGAGTTGCATTTCATTTTCATATTTTGGTGGTGGAGGCGATACCTACCCCTGTTAATTATTCATGTGTCAGTAATGTGTGCAGCTGTTCTCCTCGCCGACAGAAAGAAGGAGGAGAAGATTGAATTGATCCTTAATCTATTCATCCAAGTAAAGCATTGAATGCAGATACAGCGGCGCCTGCTGTTAACAATGTATTGGAACTGCATTGTTAATATGGATCTTTCCTTAACATAATATATCAGGGTTTTACAGATCTGGACCACTAATATTTTTGTGGCACTGGGAATACCAGTCTGGTCTGTCATCTACCACTTTTCTTCCACCACTTTTAGACATCACGGCTGAAATAGCTTGACCGCTATTTGATTTGTTGTCGTGTCATTTTGTACAAGCATTCATGGCCCATAGGTTTCTGAACAGCTGAAATGAACTCAAAGTGGATGGCTCATGGTCCTTTCCATCCTAACTACTGAGGATTCTTACAGTGGCAAGCCACCTGTCACTCAAAACTGCCACATCATTTACTATGCATGAATTTAAGCCTTTATATAAATTAAACTGGAAAGTTTTATGAAAATGTATGGCCTGCACAGCTGTCATGAAGAGGAAAATTAGCCATGGTGATGAAAACTGTTTTTGCACCACTGCTGAAAACATTATTATTTCTGATGCAAAGTCAGGCATTTTAACATGGAAGTCAATGAGGACTGATTCCCTTTTGGAGCCAGCCTCAAGTGGCCAGTAGATGAACTGCAGTTTTTCAGTACCTCTGCTTTGGATTTTACTTTTCAGTACCGGAGGTTGCCTCCTGTCTACAAAGCCCACTGATTTCATGATACAGCTTCAAAGAGCTGCTAGCTTGGCTGGAGACACTTTGCTATACCTTGAATGCATTTTACGAATCTGTATCACTGATGTTGTTCCTGTGAAAATGTGAGACAGAAAAGTATGATTCATAACACTGATGTTTTCTATAGCCCTGGTGCATCTGATGTTTACCACTGGTGAATCTAAATCTGCAAGCTCCACATATAGCAGGGAATACTAATAAGAACAACACGAAGACTAACATGTTGTCTCTCTTTGTGCTGCTCTTTTTCTTTCTGTGTGTTTGAACAAGCCTCTTTGCCTCCTTCTCACTCTCGTCTGTTTCCTTGAACAGGAATACCTGTGTCCATTGAAGCGGTTCGTGTAGAGGAGCATGTTGTGACAGCCATGTCTCTGGAGATGGAGAAGACCATCACCAAGCTGATGTACGACTTCCAGAGGAACTCAACCTCTGATGATGACTCTGGATGTGCACTGGAGGAATACGCCTGGGTTCCCCCGGGCCTCAGTCCCGAGCAGGTACACAGCGCCAAGATTTTCCTTTTTATTTTATTCACAGATATTCAACTTGCACTGCAGACACCCTCTTCCTGTCGCTCCTAAGTGCTTCATTACCTAATGCTTATTTCTGTCTGGCCGAGCCAGACCGTATCAAATTGAACCAAATCGGTCAGAAGAATTTGATTATTTGGACATGGCATTTTCCTAATAATCCCGAGATGGAAAAATCTCTGATCTGAAAACAAGGCAATGTATCATAATTGTTTTAAATCCCCTTCATGCTGTTTTGGTGCCTTTGAGTTGAAGTGGGAAGAAGGGGAGGGAAGGGCAGGGGTGACATACAAATCACTGTGACTTAGCTGTCAGGCTTCATGGAAGAATAACTGTAAGAACATTTTTCAGCTGTCAGTAGGAGAGCCGACGCTTTGTAGGAACCAAGTTCACAGAATGACAACCATAACCGACATAAAAGGAAACCACCAACTGATTAGCTGATTGCATTGTCTGAAGAACAGATGAATGGAGCAAATGTTGTCTCAGTCACTCTGTTATCAAAGCATGCGACCATGTACTCATCAACCTTGTATATATTTAAACACAAAGGGTTTTGTGGAGTCCAGTTGCACTTAAAGCAATAAGCTTTTACGTTTTCCTGATCACCATAATGCACATAATTATAACACAAGAATGTGAGAGAAATATGTACTTTATTGTTGTAAATGAGTTGTTATTCTTCTATTTAATGCATTTGTGTGCTGAGCCTCAATTTGCTCTGTATTTTAGTGTGTCCTTGCAAATGTAAACCCAGGGGAATGGAAGTAATTTCAGTCAGTGAATGTTTGGATGAATCTAATTGGAAATGTGTGGCAATGTGTTTATGCATCCAGGTTTCACAATTCCCTGTCTGCACTCATTTGCAGTTTAAATGCCTGTTAATTGCCTGCATGACCAAGCTACTGTAATCAATTGTGCACATCCAGATGAAATCTTTCATATTTTATTTTATTATTTTTTTTACTCTGGGCTTTTTATTTTTTCATCAATCCTGACTTATGAAGGAATACACTTTAGTTGAGCTATATTGGGTCTAAACACTTCTGTCTTTATTCAGTAAGGGCAGCACTCCTAGGGCCATGTAAACAGACGACTAGCTGGGCTGATAACAGTCATTTTCTCCAGTCAGCCATCTTGACAGGATGCTGAAAGGGGCTGCAGTCTCTCCCATCCAACAGGGGGTGCAGGCAATTGCAGCTGCCTGTTGCTGCACAGTTCCACAAGCCATCAAATGTCAGAATTGACCATGTGACTACATTTACTGTGACAATAAGATTAATTTGGGGCTGATTATGCCTGAATGAATAGTTTATTACCAACTCACTGACTCTGCATTTGTCAAGTTATCTATCTATAATTTATTAGGTGATGATTTCCCTCATTGTTTCCATCATCATTCCTCAACTGGCCATAAAATCTATTTTAAGAGCTTGGCGCACAAGATTAGGTGAGATTAAGCGTTCCATATTTATGTAGAATGACACTTGAAGCAAAATGAATCATTTCGTCAGTCAGCATCAATCAAGCGACTACAATTTTGATAACTGATCAAGCAAAAAAAAAAAAAAAAATGCACATTTCCCAGCTTCTCAAATGTGCATACCTGCTGCTTTTCCTTTCTTCCTATTTCTTTTCTAATTTTGGACTGAGCTCAAATATTAGAAAAGCCAATAAGGGGAAGTTAATGATTTTTGCAGCCTGATACACAAAGTAAAATCAGTACGTGAGGGAATATCTGCTCATTTCCTTTACCCACTTTAAAGTGTACCTGTATAATTTAATTTTAAACCCTCCCCACTTGAAGAGGCAGTTTCTGGAGAAAAGTTCCTCACTTCAAATAACCCTGACATGCAAACCTGGCATGAGGCTCGGTGTCACCCTCCACAGTGCAGAATAAAACAAGTGGGTGGGTTATGGAGAATCTGAGGGGCAGCACTCAGAGACACACTTCCTCTCGCTCTCCACCTCACTGATTATGTAAATTGGATCAAAACAACCTCAGCAAAATAGATCTTTACACTGCGCTGAACACTAGACCACTTTGTGTCAAAGGCTGTTTTGCTGAAAATCAGAGACAAGTGACAAGATTGCTTTCCTTTCTTTGAGTGTTTACTTCTCAAACACCAATCAAGGTTTTCTCCATTTCACCCGCTAACATGAAAATACAAAAGAAGGTTCAGACCGAGGAGTCCTGCTGCGTCGTGAATTCTAATTGCAGCATGGAGATTTCCTTTGGCCAAAGTGGATATTAGCTGTTGAAAATGTAAAGCACCTGATGCTGCTCAACGTTGCATCTGCAGCAGCACAGAGCTCATTGTGCCCCACTTTGAATCTTAGACACTCATTTCCAAGGGCAATGATGGAGGGCAATGCAGAGGACAAATTCTATTGGCATGAAGACCGTGATAAATTAATCTGAAAGTAATCTCAAATTCATTTAGGTGGGTTTGTCACCATTAATTAATGACATAATGTAGATTATGTAAACTTGCATACCTGTAACCAACACAATGGACACATTATGACTCAGTCACCTCTATGTAAGCCATCTCTGTATCATGCAAGAGGCTGTTCTTAATACTTATTTTAACCCCAAAAATATCCAATGACCCTCCTTGCATAGGCCTTTGTAATTCTTAATTGATACTGGTATTATTTTAAACTAAAGATCTGAGAAGTCTATTGGTATCAGTGACCCACCATTGGTACCAAGCTTTTTGCAGAAGGGAGATAAATGATCATAAGTTTAGCTGAATTTTGGACATGGAAAAAGTAAACATGACCCCTGTGATTAAAATGGTTTCCATGGATACCCACGAGTCTTTACACATTTATGCTAATCCAATGCGGCTCATGCAAAGCCATGCAGTTTTTGGATGCATGCATTGTCTATTGTATTTGAATATTTTCAACTGGAGTCCCTGGACAGTTTTGGATTTGCATAAATTGGTTATGACAGTAAAGCTGAGACTCCTGTGGATTCAATGAGCCCAACTTTATTCAAGTGTGATAGATAGTCCTAGATAGATAGTCCTTTATTCGTCCCACAGTGGGGAAATTCTGAAATGTGAGTCTCCCCTATAGTAGCCATTTAATTGCAGTGAGTCCCGGGGCATGCACAAGATGTACTGCATTCCTAGGAATAGTGACAATAATGGGGTTTCTCAGCATTTCCAGAGCAGAAGTAATCACCATCTAATCACCAAAAAATTCAGTTCTTTCAAAATGTCAAAAGGTTTTTGATATTTAATCACTGTACATATTTTTCTTCTTGGAAATTGCATTGGCATTGGAATTCCATTCTAATGTTCCAAACACCAATTCGATGTCACTCTTATTTTAACTAATTATATATGTTGTTTATGACAAGACACAGGTTCCCAGTTTTCAGATGACAAACAACGCTTCTGTTGCATCTACTGTTAGCCTGCTATCTCCCCCTAAAACTTTCTAACTCTGAGTACAGGTTTAATATTTGAACAAGATCATGTGTAATGTGTCTTTTTCAGGTGCATCAGTATTATAACTCCTTACCAGAAGAGAAGGTTCCCTACATAAACAGCCCTGGAGAGAAATACCGCATCAAACAGCTGCTTCATCAGCTGCCACCACATGACAACGAGGTAAAACCTTTTCATAGCAGAGCAAATCTCCCATTTCTACATTTATCTTTGCATTCATGACTTCTACAAGCGTTGAGTTGATGTCTGATGATGAACTGTGTGGTTCAGATGCGTTACTGTAACGCGTTGGACGAAGAGGAGAAACGAGAGCTTAAACTCTTCAGCAATCAAAGGAAGAAGGACAATCTGGGCAGGGGCAACGTCCGTCCCTTCCCCCTCACCATCAACGGGACCATCTGTGAGAAGGTAACATCAACAGCTTGTCCTGTTATTCTTAAATTTTTTTAATGAATGGACAACCCAGCAATTTTTAAGTTTTCTGTCTGTCTAAATTATATTTCAAATTATGCTCTCAGTTTTGCTGAGCTGGCATTCATTTTGAAGATGTAAGAGATGCAAAGGAGAAACATTTTAATCTTGAAAAGATTATATTCATTTTAGATACCATCTTCTCACCCTCAATCTCCACATCTTACAGTTTATATTCGACTTTTCTCTGCCTCCTCATCCAGCCCTACGCTACTCTCCCTTTCATTTTTTTTTACCTCTCACTACTCTTTATATTATACTCTTTACATTGTTCCCTCTCTTTCCTCTCCTCTCCTCTCCTCTCCTCTCCTCTCCTCTCCTCTCCTACAGTGTGGTGGTCAGATAAACGGAGGGGACATTGTGGTTTTTGCTGCAAGGGCAGGCCATGGATCCTGCTGGCACCCTCACTGCTTTGTCTGCGGCATGTGTGAGGAATTGTTGGTGGATCTGATCTACTTCTACCAGGATGGCAAGATCTTCTGTGGCAGGCACCATGCCGAGAGGCTGAAACCCCGCTGCTGCGCCTGTGATGAGGTGCGCCTTTCTGGGCCTCGAGCCCTTCAGGGTTGGAAATGGCTGAATGGTTCATAGCTCAGAGACTTGGATGTGGTTGAAACTGGTCTGGAGAGAAAAGATGTCTCAGTATTCCTGCCATGTCTCAGAAAGTCTGCTTGTTTTCTAACCGCAATGTGCAGCAAGCTGGCCTGAGATAATAATAATAATGACTCTGGCAAAAGTGTTCAGCATTAATTAAAGTCTGATGAGGTCTGTTTACCTTCTAAAGTGCAGTATTACAGGTTCATTTTTTTCATCCTGGGGGCATGTTTTAGGTATAAATTCTCTTTTTTTTTTCCCCTTCCTTCTTTAGGTGTGAGAACACGTTCATCACATATGACAATTAGACTAACAGCAGCTGATGATACTGGAATATTGTCAGGATTTTTTAAACATTCCCTTCTGTCAAAATGTTTTATTTTTTTTCTTTTGTTTGTGTCCCTGAAATGTCTGGCCTACTATACTGACTTGTATCTGTGCAGAGTTTATCACGAGGGAGGTCTTTTCACATTCCTCTGCACGTGTGTATATAAATATATATATTATTTATGTTATTTTTTTAATGTATAGAAAGCAAAATAAAAATAAAACTGAGACTCTAATAGAGAAAAACATGGTGGCAATGGCTGACACATGCAACATGTGATCAGGAGTTGCACCGGGTCAGTCAGAAATAGCAACTCCTCTGTTAAAGGATATGGCTGGGCGATAATGATGGAATGTTGTCATAATGGATTCTTTTTCAATGTGATGTTGAAAAACTAGTGGCAGAACTGCGATATAGCAATATTAACTTAATTTAGACAATACTTTATGTTCTGATCTTTGCAACGAGCAGTGCAGCTGGAGCAAACTGAAGAGCTTTAAAAAAAAAAAAAAAAACATTTTTACATGTATAGGCAGACTATGTATTTGTTAAATTACCAGAAAACATGCAGCAAATGCTGTGATCTATATCTTAAAGATATATGAAATACCTCATATCAGGCTAGAAGATGTTGGATAGGTTTTGGAAATACATATGGGCCTAGTATGGGGCCCTGAGGAACCCCAAACATCATCAACACCCATGAGGTATTTCTTCCTCCACAGCATTGAAAGTCATATTTCAAAGCCTTACAAATCCTTTATTGAGTCTCTGTGTAGAATATCCTTGCTGATGAGTGCAATGTCTCGGTTGTGCAGATAATCTTTGCTGATGAATGCACCGAGGCAGAGGGCAGACACTGGCACATGAAGCACTTCTGCTGCTATGAGTGTGAGACCACCCTCGGCGGCCAGCGCTACATCATGAAGGACGGACGGCCACACTGCTGCAACTGCTTCGAGTCCCTTTATGCAGAGTACTGTGACGCATGTGGAGAACACATAGGTACAGCACTCGTTTCACCGCTGCTTCAAACCCTCATATATGAACGGTTAAAACACATGGATACATTTTTGGGTTTTTTTTACACTAAACACCATAGAAAACCTCCAAAAACCATTTATTGTAAGTGTGGGTGTTATCAGCTCTGGGAGCCTTGTGTGCCACAGCTGTGGGGAGGCGGAGTCAGTGCAGTGAGATGTGGATGGTTATTATCGTCCCAGGCTCCAAAGAGTGTGTTTCAGAGGAAGCTTCCATGTTATATCCAGATGGGAGCTGTGAAAAATGAGCTTGGGAGCAGGGCTGGTGAAATGGATTTCTGCTATCTTACAAATCAACTGATCATGTTTGGGCACAGAGTCATGAATATTTTCAAGTAGGTGAAAGATAGCTCTAACTTACTTCTTTTTAGTCCATTTCAGAACTAAGTACGAAGAAAATTAACTGTACATACATTTTTACAGGAGTATTAGAGATAGCTCCCATCACATTACCATTTTTAAGCAGTTAAAGCTAGACTGCTGTGTATGTACTAATGAACTTTTGGTATTTTGGTATAAAATTATGCCTGTTTTTTCCATCCAACCGAAGGCATTGACCAAGGCCAGATGACATATGATGGGCAGCACTGGCATGCTACTGAGGACTGTTTTTGCTGTGCACGTTGCAAGCGCTCTCTGCTTGGCCGCCCCTTTCTGCCAAAGCAGGGGCAGATCTTCTGCTCGCGGTCTTGCAGTGCTGGTCAGGTGAGTAATCACAAATATGACTTATTGTTATCATTTTAACAAAGGACATTCAACATTTTAGCTGCATTGGAAAGTACACACTGTGCAGTAAACACTCAGTGTTCAATCATTCAAAATACGTTTGAGTCAATAAATGGTAGTATGTATCTGAGGCTGCAGAGCTCTAATTACTATGTCATTTCTGAGAGCCTCCTTGTCACAGATGTGTAACTATGGTGACCCATGCCATGCCCGGTTGTCTAACAGCAGGCATAATGAGCTCCTTGAGTTTTTCTGTACCTCTGCAGTCGTATGTAGGCTGTTAGAACATTCGAACCACAAGTTAAATGGATGTGTATATTGTTACAAAGCTGCCATGTTTGTTGTCCTAATATAAATTCTTATTAAGTACACATTGATTAAAAAAAAGGAAAATCTAATAATATGTTTAAAGCATTGTAAAAAAAAAAAATCATGAAACAGCACCAAAAAGAAAAAGAAGACAAAAGAGAAACAGAAAAAATAAATGAATAATGCTTTGGTTGCTGTTTGCTGTTTCTGTTATGAACATTCTTGATGTGATCCACTTGCATTGTGAGATTTATGCAGGTCCAGTGTTTGCATTCTGTTACATTTCACCAGTATGTTGCCTAAATTATAAGTGCATATTGTATACATACGAAACTTGGAATATTGTAAAATCTCACGTAATGTCTTAGCTCACTAAATACTATGGGATCTCTTATGCATGCCTACACATTGGCTGTTTAATGATTAACTCCTCTGTTTTATTTGAACCAATCAGGATCCTGATGAGTCTGACTCCTCAGACTCAGCCTTCCAAAGCGCCCGTTCCCGTGAATCCCGTCACAGCACCAAGATTGGCAAAAAGGAGCGCAGGAATGCTGAGCAGGAGCGGCGGAGTGCCGAGGCCCGCCAGTCAGCTCCTCCACCCATGCCTGACCGTCTGTCTGCTGAAATCGATCCCCTGTCCGTTCAGATGGACCGTTTAAGCCTCTCATCTAGCCAGACCCCAAGCAGGACACCTAATCGCACGCCTAGCCGCACTCCGAGCCGTGCCCCGAGCCTTAACCAGGTGTGGATGAGCAGGGATGACCCCTACGTCCCTGCAGTCTATGAGGGCCCCCAGGGGGAACCCTCCCCGACACCAGCACCTATACATCTGCTGGGTCAGTGTAACCCCCGGCAGGGCTACAATGCCAACGCTCATCCTCCAGCTCAGACTGCTGCCAATCAAGGGAAGAGGCCTGACTCCTGGGGGAAGGAGCAAGGCAATGCCAAGAGGACCCCTATGGCTGCTCTGAGGGGCCACTCCTTTAATGAAAACTGGACCCACCACAGCCAGGATGAGTTCAGGCCCAACAAGCTGCGCACCCAGATGAGCTTCAATGAGATGTCTAGCCAGAACCAGGGCTTCTCTGACAAGAGGAGCATCAGCCTGCACGGATTCCAGAGAGATGGCAGACCCCCACTGACCAGGAGGAACCCCATCAATGCCATGAGCTTCAACGAGCCCCTCACTCCTCTAGAACAGACTCCTCGTGGATCCATGGATTCCCTCACTATGTCCAATGCTACAGGTACTAACAGTGACGAAATTGTGTCAGTGGTTTTCAGTCTTTGGGTTGGGACACCCAAGGGGGTCGCAAGATTACAAAAACCCCCGCCTGATTATTTTGGGGGCACAGAAAGGTTGAGAACCACTGACGTAAAGTAATGTATGCCAAACTATATGAAATTTGACATGTGATTTATATTTTTTTCAGCAGGTAATTCTCTGGATGGGGTCAGTAAGCGCCAGGAGCATCTGTCTCGGTTCTCCATGCCCGACCTGAGTAAAGACTCTGGTGTGAATGTGTCTGAAAAGAGCAACATGGGCACGCTGAGCTCCTCAGTCCAGTTCCACAGCACAGAGTCGCTGTCCTCCTCTCGCCCCTACAACAATAACATGTACACTCCACTCAGAGTGGGCTACCCACTGCAGTACTGGGATGGCCCACAGCAGCTGGGCTTCGACGGCAAAGGTCGTGTTGGGGTCATGGGAAGCAGTGGAAACCTACGGATGGCTCCCATGAGCGACAGAATGCCCCGCAGGCGCATCAGCGCGCAGGAGTCTGTCTCGCAACAACAGCCACCACAACCAAGACGCCGCAAACACCACCGTGGAAACCATGGCAATGGGCAGCACCGCAGTGGGCGCCACCACAAACGCTCTCGCCGCTCCCGCTCTGACAATGCCCTGCACCTGGTGGCAGACCGGCCCACTCAAATGGTGGAGTTGCCCTACCGCCGCGTCCAGGAGGATTACGATCGCTTCCCCTCTGGTAACGCTGCTCGGGAGTTGTTTGGTCTGGATCCAGGCGGGTACAGACAGCAGCCCCAGCGGCCCTGCCCCCGCACCACCTCTGATCTCACCCTGCAGAATGCTGGCTGGCAACCTGTGGGGCTGGGTGGGCCATGCTGGGGCGAGGGGTACATGGAGGCTGCTGACCCCTGGTGCTCCAGCTGCTCCTCTTCCTCCGAGTCCGAGGCAGATGAGGGATATTTCCTGGGTGAACCGATCCCTCGGCCTGTGCAGCTTTGCTACATCAACAACGAGGAGCTGCGCCATCGCTACAGCCCCTCTGGGATAGCTGCCCATCACGGACCTCTGCACGGACCGATTCACGGGCAGCTGCACAACCGCCAGAGGAGGAAGAGCAAAAACTGCATAATTTCTTAGATGTAGAGCAAAGAGATGGTGAGGGATGAGCAGGAGAGTGAAAGAGATGAGAGAGATGAGAGAGAGAGAGAGAGAGGTAAGGAGATGGTTAAAGCAACAGAGAGGTGGAACAGAGGGAGTGGGAAGGTGAGAGTGAGACAGCTGACTGCGAGAGTGAACAGTGTTTGTGTGTGTCTGTGTGTGTGTGTGTGTGTGTGAGCGTGTGTTGGGGTTGAAGAGAGAAAAGGCCTATTTTTTGTGCTTGTGAGCTTACACAACTCTACACTGTGTAGTGTTTGTGTACACCTACACAGAATGATCTAATCATAAGAGGAAGCTCAGCTGGCTTACACAACAGAAATGTTTACGATGATGGAGATGGACTCCTCTGATGGTACCAGGAAGTACTGATGGATTTGACCAGTGAATATTCAGCGGTCAAGGTAAATAACCCGGTGTGTGTGCGTGTCTGTGCGTGAATCCATGTTACGGAGAGATTGAACAATTCCTTTACAGTTTGAAAAAGGGAAGTAAAACTGGTCAAACTGCAGCGATTTGACTGTTCATGTCGAGGCTGTCGATCCAAGCCCTGGGCAGTAAAACTTATTCTATGTGGACAAAAACCACAAATCGTGTTGGGATAGTGAAAGTTACGTGCTAGATTCCAAGCTATGTCATTGTTTACCTCAGTGGAATCCAAATGCTGCTGGAATATAGTGTTGGCTCGCTAGCCCTGTTATCACCTTGTACAAATAGTCTGTTGAACTTTGTGCTCTACATAGCCGGCTCTCCATGCTTTACCAAGGACAGAGCGCCGACAGCCTCTGCTCCTTGACCATTCAGGCACAGTAACGTCAGGTATGGTCCCGTTTTCTCTTCTGCAACATGCTTTGTTTTTTGAGAGTTACCCTTAGATGATTAAGAATTATAATAATGATAATAATAATGATGCTAACAATAACAATAATAATGCAAATAATAATTATGAGATTATTAAAGAATAATACCTGTTAAATGTATATATAGTAATAAACTTAATAAAGTAATGGATGTAGTAATGTAAATGTTCTGTACATATGGTCTTAAATATTTATATATTTTGTAACTAAAGAATCATTATTTGTATAACATGATGTAGAGATAGGGAGACTTGCATGTTGATTTGTTGTTGTTGTCTCATACTGAAAATAAAGTGTACTTCAATGAACGACCAACAAGTTGTATTAAAAGTTGTTCTGATTGGTCAGCTTGAGGCATAATCAATGTGAGCAAAATCCATTTTATGACAGGGATAACCAATTTGACTGACGGCTTTGGCTATTGGCTGATCCAGTCGTTTAATTTGTAAGCTGTATGCCCTCGATTTGTTGGGAATCATTTATGTGCAAAGCAACATCAGGTTAGACTTTGGGTGCTTTTACAGCTGAGCCATTTGGTTCGCTTGAAACAAACTCTGGTGCATTTAGTCAGCTATTCCGTTTGAATTTTGCTGGTATGAATGCTCAAGTGAACTCTGTTGCTGACAAAAGAACCAAACTCTAATTCCGAAAAACTGGGACCTCTGATCCATCCAAGTGCACCTGAGTATGGTTTGTGGCTGGTGAGAATGCAGTCCAAAGGATGGAAATTAACCAAAATACACTGCATAGATGTTTGAATTTAGGCAGAAATGTGACAAACATGGTCTTATGACAAAGTGAAGGCTCTCATCGAAATGATGGCTGACGATCAGAGATCACAGTTGCTTGAGGCTACAAACAAAATAATAGGGTCTTTGATTTATTTTGGCAGACGAATGGAGGCTAATGGATTCAATAACACAGCAGATTAATGGTGCATACAAGTGAAAGAACTCACAAACATGACTTGTTTTGTGTCAGCTCTTTCCGTCACATATTCGGTCCAATGGACGAAGGACAGTATCAAAAGTGTGACACTGACACAATGTTTAGTGCAATTGAAAGTTTGACAACAAAACAAACCAAATGAAATATGCAACAATATTGCAAATTGATATACAGCAAGTCCACGGACTCTATGTCTGAATGTGATTGTAAGTACTGCTTTTTTAACATTTTGAAAAAAAATGTTACATAAAGAACAAACTTCCATGCAGGGTTTGTTCTGTGCTCTCACTTCAAAGCAGTCAACATTTCTTTGAACACTGAGGACATTTTTCAGGGCCGATTTTTTGTCTCATCAGAGCAATCAAAGCACAGGTGAAACAAATTTAATCAGCACGGTGGCTCAGTTCCATCAGGTGCCTCAGTGAGCCAGCGTGCACAATACCAGGACCAGAACTGACTCTCCTAAATGGAATGCAGTCGTTTTTAATTTCATCATTTACACCTGCTGCTTTTCATGCCATGACATACCAACGTTTCTGCTGTGAAAAGAGCAGAAAGGAAAACCTTCCAAAGGTGACATAATTTTTTACTTTATGAACAATGGATATCTGTAACAAAATTAAGAGAAACACATCCAATATTTTATATATTTCAGCTTGAACCAAAGATGTAGCCCATTTATATAGATTAAAGATGTATATAAAATCTTAAATAAGTTATTCAGTCAGTCTTCCCAGAGTAAAAGTTTGATTCTGTTCACTGGATCAACACAAATTCAACAAATAGCAATTTTTTATTGTAAAGTGACAAGTCTGCCTGGCTCCAGAGCCAAAAAAGACATTAAAAAGCCATTTTGCGGGCTAAGGAGAACAATTAATGAGTGAAAAGAACTTCATTAGCCTGGTGTGTGTTCCTGAATATGCTTAGATATATCTTTGGCTTGTCATTGCTTCAGTTTCTTGTCAATTATCTGCTGGCATTTCCCCAGATAGCAATATTTCTAGAATAATAAAAGGGCAGGTGAAAGTCAAACATCAGAAGGACCCTCAACATCAATGTGTGGCCCACTCACCTACTGACCCATAATGGACAGCATTTATTGCTATGACTTAATTTTGTTTTTCTCATATATCCATAAATAAATCACTAGAATCACTGTTTTGAACCATAACTTTATATGCTGTAAACACAGATAAAGCAAATGAAATAAATTAAGCATGTCAGTCTAATGTTAAAATACATGTCTGATTTCTTCATAAGGACATTTAAAACAGCACAACCATTATTAGTACTTGCTTCCATCACAATCATAAAACTCTCAAAATTAAAAAAAATAAAAAAATCAAATGTCCAAATTACAATCACAGTTTACTTTAGATTTGTTTCAACAGTGCTGCTCACCATGAGGCGAGCACAGAGGGAGGACTTTGTCCAGGAAGCAAACAAACATGTACAAAGTTATAACTTGTACTGGCAAGAATAAACAACAAAAGCATTTTTCAATCACATGAATTCAAATTCTCATTAACTAGGAGAATCAATGCGAGGAAGACTGTACATCCCGGATTAGTGACACATCTCTCTGGAGTCATATTCCTCTATAAATTTCTCCATGCCCTCCACGCAGCGCTTGCCGATGTCCCTGAGGTTCTCTTGCAGTGCGGACTGGATGGGGCGCTCCAGGGTCGGATCCTTTGCTATCAGCATCTTTGCCACGAGGCCAAACATTTCACATTCCTGATAGTACACCTGTAAGAGACAAACACACCCTCTGAGCTCTCAGGGCAAATGGGATGAAGGGGCGACGAGTGACAGCGAGAATAGATGAGCAGAAGAGAAAGTGTTGCAGGGAAACAAATGAGCTGAGTGAGAAGTCTTGTCATGCGTCTCCAATTATCACTGAATGCATTAACAACCCGCGCAAACGCTCACATGCAGACTGTTCACGAGTATCGTGCGTGCCTGTATGCACCGTTTTGTGGACATTTTTGCATCAGCTACCTGTTGCCAGTCTGCTTTTCCTTGCAATGCCTCTGTAATCCTGCAACCATGGAGATATGAAAAGCAAGAGGCCATCTTTTCTGCCAAGTGGGTGGAAACACACACACACACAAACACACACACTCTCACACAAACACACAGCCGATGAGCAGAGCATCATGTGATGCCTGTCACATTGGAGACAGCATTACAGCACGTGTCTGAGCCTCTTGTCATAAAGGTGAGCTGAGATAAACGGCTTCATCTTGCATTTTTTTGCTGAATTAGAAAACTAAAACGCCATCAATCATGTTACAACGATGAATAAGACCTTCTTTGTCTGGCTCAGCAAAGTGGAGACAATAATGACACTCAAGCAGCCTCAGGCTCAGCATTTCAGAATTAATGTTTAGACTGCTGAAAACAAATCTTTTTTTCTTGTCTCATGTCTCCTGGCACTTTCCAAGATCTCTTCCTCTGTCACTCTCTCTAATCCTAGCTTCTCTTATCTCTCCTCTTCCTCTATCTGTTTATAACGCTTCTCCCAAGGTGTGTGTTTATGTAATGACACTCTTCTACCTCGTCTATCTCCCTCCTCTTCTGCTGGATGGCTCTGTCTCGTAGCGCCGTCTGGTTCGCAGTTGAAGGGAGCTCCCGGTCTCGGCTTCGTTCTCTTTCTTTGCTTTTACTCCCCCTGTGATCTCTCTCCCGGCTTTGGTTCCTGTCCTTCTGACAATCCTGCACCAGAAAACCAGACCAGAGTTGGACCTCAGTACAGCTGGCCAAAAAAATGGGTGTAAACACTGATGGTGACTGAGCTGCTTATGGCCTGGAGTGAAGTTCCAAATGTCAACTATTAACACAAAGGATTATTAATGCTTGATTTGTTCAGACTGCATTTGTATTCAAAGGTAAAAAATGTAAATTAAAAAAGGCAATTGTGAAGTGGTACCACTCCTGATAAGCCACAGTGAACAAAGGTTTCATGCAACAATTTACTTCATTATAGATTTCTAGGTCATTTGTTAATGTTTTGAGGCCTAAAGAAAATGAATAACTAATATTAAAAATGTTGAATATGCATTTTGCGTCAACACTGTTCATAGTGGGAGGACTGCAAATTTTGTTACGAATATGTTCAAGCAGGCAGAGGACCATCCAGTGAGCTCTATTGACCCAGAGCAACATCAGGCAATCGTTAGGTAAATTGTGGCAAATCCAGAGCAACTGGGAGTTTTTTTTTTATATATATATACTTTTCCTTTAACAGAATGATGGGAGTGTTAGGCACTGTGAATATGTGTAGGACTTTTATTGTGAAAGGTAGGAATGGAAGGACTAAGCAGAAGAAGAAAATTTTCTACCTTTCTTTGGACTCCAGAGCCCCCATTATTGTTTTTAATCCTCACAGTACAACTCATAATCCTCTACTTCACACTATAGCGTACACTCTGAATGTCACTTCTGTACAATGGGATTTGGTTTGTAATGCCAAAGCTGAGAAAAATCTGTCTTGTTCTGAAAAAAAGAAATAGCTGTGACAAAAACCCTCATGATACAATAAGTCAGAAAACTAAACATTTGGCTTGTCCACAAATTATTTTTAAAATGCATATGGATTAGTGCAATCTTCAAACCATTTTTAGCCCAACATTTGTTAAAAGAAAACTATGTGTGTTATGTACCCATCCTGAATAAAGCACTGTGGTGCTGCAGAGATATCCCACAAATAGTTTTCTACAGACTTAAAATCTTTGGTTGGTACAGATCCTCGCAAAAATAACAACATGATTATTTTTAAAGGATGGAAATGCCATGTGCATTGCACTTCCTCTCACTTCTACAGAGAATTTCAACATCTTAGCCTAGATAGATAGATAGATAGATAGATAGATAGATAGATAGATAGATAGATAGATAGATAGATAGATAGATAGATAG
>JAOWBC010001714.1:17231785-17242717 GCA_028566105.1 Hypoplectrus providencianus
ATAGATAGATAGATAGATAGATAGATAGATAGATAGATAGATAGATAGATAGATAGATAGATAGATAGATAGATGGTGAAGACCAAACACAAAGCTGAAAGGGGACAAAAAAATTTACTTTTAATATGTCGGAAACTTGTCTACAAACAAATGCTCGTCTGCTGGATGTGTAAGTAGGCATGTGTTTGTTGCCAGGTTTTCCATATTAATTTAAAAGGTGATAACGTGCCAGTGTTGTCTTAGCAGCTCATTTACACTGCTCCAAAAACAGTTATTGCAGATTTAAAGACTTGCTTGCCTATTCACCCACTAATAAGAATCCTTATTTAACATTACTGAATCATTAGTATAAGTTTATTATTTCCTAATTAGCCACCATTATGAATGAATGTGCTTAAATAACAGAAAGTAACACCCGAGAAGGCTGTCTAACAACATAGCAGCCCTAAATTAGTTCTTACTTGCTAGCTACTACTAGAAAAGCATACAAAACATTTTTTTCAGAGGCAGACCCATTAAACAACAATGCTGCAAATGAGAAATTATGCAAATAACACTATATTTATTATATAGTGTTATTTCCATAATTTCAGTTATGGTAGTTCATTGATAAATCTCTATCTTTTAAATATAATTTTTCACCTGATTATTATAGTGAATATTCTTCAATGTTGTTTTAATAGACATTTTTTATTTACAGCATTAAGATGACAAAGATGCTGAGAAGACTCAGCTGCTGTTAGTTTTTGTGTTAAAAGTGTTAATAAAACAGACTGCACATGAAGGTAAGCCGATGTTATCAACAGCTCACATTTATTTCACTTATTAGATTATTAAAACAGCGAACAGCGGCCAAGCATTCTTGGATTCCTCTTCCTCTCCTCACTTTAACTTCACTGCAGCAGTGACCAGCGGTGATTCATCATGTGCTGCTCTGCTCCTCGCTGTGTTTAGGTCAGCCAAGAAATTTATGCAATTTGATTTCTTTTCTGCAGCACCTGTGCTGTTTGCATTAAAGCCAAGTCATTCTCTGCTATGAGCTCATGTCTAATGAGCAAACAAAAACACCATGTACATTGAGATATTTTATATATATATATATATATATATATATATATATATAATCTGCAACAATATTTTATATTATATGATATTTTTATTTTTATGACACATAATACTGGACATTGAATGGTTCCAGATTGTCTAATGTGCAGATTTCTCTTTTTTATTTCCATGTTTATTTTATACTGAATCCATCTGGGGTTTCAACTGTTAGAAGAGGGAAAAACAGACATTTGAGAATTGTGAAAGGAGTTTTTCAATATTTTTTCCTTGTTTCATTTAATATGGATTAATATGAGCCATGAAATAAAAAATATCCAAACAAATACATAACTAAATCAGCAGCAAATCATTAATAACTGGTTTTTACTATGTTTGATCAGGTGGCATATTGCACACAACGGAAATTAGTATTTAGCAGTTTTTCATCCAAATTGCTTTCATCTTCAAATTATTTTATGTGCTCATTTGGATAAAATTGTCAGAAGCTCTACATCAAATGGGTATTTTGGGAGGAAACACAGTAAATTAGGTCTTCTTTTTCCTTTGGAATCAAGAAAATGGAAAATTAGAGAGTGGTGGGGAGCAAAGCAGGTTTTCTGCCTGTGAACTTACGATGAACTGCATGTCCTTGTCTCTGCTGGAAGTGGATCTCGAGAAGAAAGGTCTGGTAGCTGGAAAAAAGACAAACCACACAGTCACCACAACGGCACAACAAGAGAGAGGACACAGGGCCTTCTTTTTCTTTTATGCACAGGGACAAAGACCTAAAGCATCTATAGGCATCTCTTTAGACAACCATTGTTGGTTAATCTGTCTTGCCCTCTCTTTAGCTTTCTCCCAGAAACATGTTTCTGCTCCAGCAGTAAGCAGAAACTGCTCTTATTTGATCATTTCACCTTGTAATATTTTGCTGCAGTATTCCTATGTGAAGAAATAATGTTGTTATGGCTCGTTATATACTGCTGGCTAGTCTCTCCCTCTCTCTCCCTCTCTCTCACTCTCATATACACACAAATCAGCGATGAGTCACCATCATCGCACCATCACTCAGGCACACAAAAAACCTGTTCCACACTCACACATACACAAACACACACCTCCACAGTGCTGCAGTGTGCGCACAGATACTGTGCCTGGGTGCAAGAGAAGATAAAAACATACAGTACCAACAGCTCAGGCTTTAAAAACAACACAACATTCCACTTTATACCAGGAAAAAGATCAACAAAAACATTCACAGTTTGTGTTTAAACCAAGGAAACACGATTTTAACAAATTGCAAAACCCTCTTGTTTACTTCCAGCCTCTTCCCACCGACAAATGATGAGCTTATTCCCAAGAATCGAATAACTCTACCTGTAACTAAATTACAGTTTACCTGCTGAGATATCTGTATAATGTTTAATGCATGGACTACGGCATCATATCACTACGTAATCTGTCTTTTGGGTCCAGGAAAAGCTTGTTAGTAGTCACCATTATGTAACACTGGTTTGTTGCTACCAGAATGTGACTACCTACCAACCACCAGATGCCACGATGAGCAAATGCCCTCCAAATATTTGTAATGCAAAGTGCCCATGAAATGTGCATGTGTGTTTGCCTCAGCTTGCTTATACTGCCACCCAATGGTCATTTAATAAAGTGCGGAATCCTACACTATAGCCTGCAAAGCACATCATTTAAATATACTGAATGTACAGCAAGTGGAAAAATGCATTTTAATTGTTATTTAGAGTGTGAATCAGGTTTTTTAAAAATTAAGTATTTTTTACAGCAACAATTTAACAGCCACAGTAGCATTAGCACAGGTGCTACGAACAACATAACAGATCGATTCAGCCATCATTAATTTCACTTTTTATCTACTAGGTAAAATACTAAAAATATTCTTTTGATATTCAAATATTTTAATTGCTGTTATCTGAGTTGAATTGAGTGTAGCAAGACTCCAGTCTTTACAATCTAATTGACTGTGTTAAACCTCTGTGACAGCCTGGTTCCATCTTCCATCAGTCTAAAGTCCTGCAGCCTGCATTGCAAAACAACACCAGAGGGAAACATCGTCTTAAAACAAACACACAAAGGCGATTTTTAGTAGCAACAGTTCTTACAAATGTCTGTTATATCTAATATTTTGTGCATAAGAAATGGTGCTGTGAAGTCCCAGCCTGTAAAATCTCCTCTGTCACACAGTGTGAACCTCCATTCATGTAAATCCTTGATTGTCTTTGTGATTAGAGGTGAATGAGGCCTATAAAAAATCTTGAACTGAGGCTCATCATTACCAACAGCTAGCACTTATGAACATTAGTGAGGTTGTGCTGACACAGTGAGCATAAAAACAATCTGAGGGCATCATATCCGTTACTAAATATGCTGGATGGCCAATTGCTGACTATTTATAGAAAAAAAAAGAATTAAAAAAGTAATAACCAACAACATTTCTAAATTACTCCAAGCAACATTTTCCACACCAGATACTTCTTTTAAAAAGTGCTTTCACTGTACATGTCAACCAGCAGATATACCACCCCGATTGGGCTTTGATAGGCCAATATTGACAACATTTATATCAATCAACCAATTTATCTGCCCAACCATAGTTTAAAGCAGAAAAAAAGAGGAGGTGTTGCTTTCACAGTGTTTAGCTGCAGATAAAAACCTACTGTTTGATGTTGAAGGTGAACCCCCATCAGTGCTCTCTCTCTGCTCGTACCGCTCCTTCTCCTTCTCCCGCTCTCTGTCCCTCAACGAGATGTGGTGAAGCTTCGACGGGAAATGATCTCTGAGGTGGAAGTAACCGCGAGGGCTGAAGTGGTGGTACCTCTGGTTGGCAAAGCCGCGTTTGAAGAATGCATGGTCATCCCTTGGGAAACTTCAACATTTGAGAAGAAAAAAGATCAAGAATTGATAAAGGTTTAAACCGTAACTTGTTGTAATTAATTCAAAATAAAACCTGACCACTGGTCTCAACCCCTCAGTCTTACCGAGGTTTGTAGAATGGCCCTGCAATCTTTGGTTTGTAAGAGTTGGACAGCCAGGCTCTCGGTCTGGATGGACTTCTCACTCTTCTGATCACCCTATTCTTATCCTACATCGACACAGGTATACAGATTTATCACACTGCAGTGTTTTACAAAGAGACCACATATTACCTAAAATGTCATTTTTTGAGACATGACATCTGAGAACAGGGTGTACCTGTGTGGGAGATGGAGAGCTGTCAGTGGGCCTCTTGTCGACAGACTCATCGCTGTGTTCCCTGTGCCGGGACATGGAGCCCTGAGGAAATTAAACACCATGTTAATCACAGTTATTATGGTGCCGCAGTACGGGCAGAACACGATTATGACTCGAGCTGAAACAATTAGTTGATAAGAAAAACAACTGGATACTATTTTGATGATCAATTTATTGTGTTTGTCATATTTTTTAATGCAAAAATATAAATTATTTGAATGTTACAGCTTCTCAAATTTATTGATTTGTTCATTTTCTTTGTTTTATGTAGCAGTTACCAAAAAGAGACAAAACAAGCTAAATTAAGGTTATCGGTAAAAGATATAAATTTGGCTGAGAATGTGAGAATTAAAGTATATTGTATTATTTTGATGATTAAATTGTAGCTGGTAAAAAGCTCTCTCGTTTCCATTAGTTAAAAATGCATGAAAGTATGTGCCTTTTAGCTGTTGCACAATAGACAACCATAAGCTTTCAGCTCTATAAAAGCTTTCTTTTTTTTATCGTGCATTTAATTCGTGCAGATTAATTTCATAAAGAAACCACACAAACAAACAACAAACAAACTTTGTTAATGAAGATTTCTGCAGGAAATTATGATGTTTATAATTAAGTTTCACTAAAAACCAACTGGATTAGACACCAGCAACAGCAGGGCTGATCAATAAAAAAGATGTTTAATATGCTTAATATTTGATAAACTGGAATCTTATTCCCTGTTTGAGTTGTAACCAAATTGTTGCTGCATTTAATAAGGATTAAAATGTAATAGTTACTGTTGATGTTTTCACTGTTTACAAAGTTGGATGATAACAATAAAAAACATTTAAAAAAAATGTATATCTATTTCTGTTATTTTTTGTTTTACAGTATAAAACACATGTGGTAATGCACACATAAAGAGTTATGTACACCTTCTGCTCTTATAGAATATCTTGTCAAGTTAAATAAAAAATTAAAAAATAAAATAGGTGAGATGTGGTTTCTTAAAAACAAACCTATTTCAGAATCAGAAACAGTTCTTATTGCCAAGCAGGTTTTTCACAACTTCCTGTGGTATAAATTGCATAACAGCTAGGTACTAAAAGTATAAATAGTTCAGATTATGGCAAGCACTGCAAGTCCAAGCAGCATCATAAATAAAAAAAAAATAAAAAGAATAAAAAAGTAATCACACAAGAAATATTATAACATGTATCAAAATATAAACATAATAACCAATAGGTATAAAGTGGAGGCATTTTATATTGTGTGTTATTGTTACTCAGTAGTGCCCTCCTGTGCTTTTTATGACACATTTTTATCTTCTTTTTTTTTTTTGAGTAAACTGTCATAAGTGTATTATGGTTTCCATGACAGAGGTCTGTTGGTGTTCTGTCCTGGCCCTTTCTTAGTGACTTCGCTCCAGTTCTGACAGATTAAAAGTAAAAGTGTATTTCTGGTGAAGTGGGGGAGTTTTCAGCGGACCACACTGATATCGCTGTGTGACCACATGACGCACATGAACCAACTGTCAATACTGAGGCAGCTCTTCACTCCCAGGAAATGTTTTTACCTTGTTTTGCGGAGTGTCCTGCGGCCGAGCATGGTCCATTTCTGTCTGGTTCTGACTTTATTTCTCTTTGAAGACGCCGACAAAACCAGGAAGCGCGTGGAACCTATCAAACTAATCTCTGCGTTAAATCTGGGAAGTGGAACATGAATATTTCTGCCTCCCTCGCGGGATGTTTCCTGGCACGTTTTTAAAAGATTTACCGTGAGGCTGAATGTTTCACATTGTCGACAAACAAACTGCGTTTCGTCTGGTTTCCGCTGGAAAATAACACATGTTGGTTTTACTTCCCTTTTCTGCAGCCACCCAATCAGATTCAGACTGCGGTCATAAAAGCTTATCAAAAACGAAACGGACTGAAGCCTCCTCTGGGAGCACGCAGGCGCAGTGCACTTTGTATGCTGTCACACCTGTTTACACCTTTGTTTTACACGCAGACTGCGCGTGACTGCATGTATATGTGTGCGTTCACCTAATGATGGCGCGGGTAACTGGAGCGAACTGTAATCTTTATGCAAATAATAAAATAAATAGATAAATAAATAAATAAAAACTTTTTGCCTATCATTGAACCCCCAAACCCCAAATTTTCAAACCGGTAGGTAGAAGCATAGTGTTTAATTCAAAATTATTGCATTTAAAACCTTAATTAAGTAAAATTGTAATAATGACAAGTAAAAAAAAAATAGGAACTTGTGCAGGAAATGCTCCTTGGTAGTGTTTTCTAATTTAAATATATGATCAGACAGTAATGTATTTATATGTTTAAAATGAAAAAGGTGAATGGGGTAAAAGTTTTCAATCAATAGAAATCACAATGAAACATCCCCAGTTGATTCCTATATTTTGACACAACAACGTCTGTGAATTATCCTGAGTGACCAGTGAGTCTTCATTCACAGGCCCTTGGTTGTAATTTCTGCAGTTAAGTTTTGGCACTTTGAACACCACAAACTGTAATTCCATTATATGTATACTTTTAAGACTGCAGCATACACCTTAACTATGAAGATTGATTATAAGCTCTACAGGTAAGATGAAAAATGTTTTTTCCTTAATTTTGGGGTGATTTAATTGTGGATAAAAATTCACAGAGTTCATCTCCCACATGGCTTCAGTTACAGTGACGTAACATTTTTGTTCTATATTTGAGGAATGAGACAGCGATTACAAAGAAAAAGCCGAGGCCAACATGTACTGACATCCCTACCAGAGGTTTAGTGTTCCTCTCCCCACCCACTGTCTCCACCCATCACACTTCCTACTTCCCTGAGAGAGAGAGGGAGAGAGAGTGTGTGTTATTTAAACCAGACATTAAGATGACTTGGAGCAGTGTGGTCCTTTTCTCCTTCTTTTCAGGCTTAAACCATTTAACAGAGACATGTTTGAAAAAGGTAATCCTGAACCGACATACTGAAGCTGTTGTGTTGGGTTTCTGCTGTTGGTGTTCGGGGTTAAGAACTTGTTGGAGCAGGTTTTCATTCTTGTCAGGTGGGTTTTTTACTAATTGTGGCGTGTGAATGTTTGGCCGAGCTTCTCAGGTAATGCTGTCTGCCATAATGTGGAACAGAGGTATTGTTACGTGTTGACACGGTAACCTCACGGCATAATTAATGCAAAAAGCACCTAACTAACTACAGCTGTTTTTCTGCACAATTGTGTGTTGTTAAGTGTTGTTTTTGCTGGCGTCACGTAACTCAGAAGGAAAAAGGGGGGAGGGGAAAACTAGAGGTAGACACAATGTTCTCAGCTGTTTAACTTTGCTTTATGAAAGTTGTTTTACTGATTTCAATTGATAAAAGATGACTTCAAACACAATATTTGGTATGTTTTTTAACAGCACCAACATTGATCATCTCTGCATCAATCAGAACCCCAGGTTCCAGCTAAATTTCTAATTAAAGAACAAGACTGACTGCAAGAAAAGTCATGAGGTAAGGACAAAACACTTCCTTTTCTGGGATGCTGAGAAACCTGTCAGCCAATGCATTGCTGTGGGAAAATGTGTTTTCGTTTTTTTTCTATCCAAATCGTTCTATTCATTTTTTTTTTTTGCAGATATTACAAGCTGGTGTACCAAAAACAATGTGCACTAAAGTGTCTGCATATAGAAAAAAAGAAAGAGAAAAAAAACAGTCGTGTTAAGTTTGAGACACATGTGTACTTGTCAGCTCCTTGGTTTTGTTCTTTTTATTTTTTTTTTGCCTATAAGAAACATACTAACCAACACCCTATATATGGTGTATCCATATTGTCTATGTGCAAAATGGTTTTATTTAAGACAATCTTTCCTCACAGGGTACAAACTTTCTCAAGAGTGCAAATTCTGGAGGAGTTCCATTTGCGATGCCAAGAACTAGCAGCAAACGACAACAGAGGCTTTAAACAGGAGTTTGAGGTAACTCATATGATTTAGGATTGAACCTGGATCCAATTTCTGAAGGTTTGTGAAGCTTCAAGTGTTTTTCCCATGTGCTCATGTCCACGTGAAGCAGTTAGATGAAGTCGGCAAAACCCTTCCCACCAGAGCGGGGGACTCAGAGGTCAACAGAGAGAAGAACAGATATCCATACATTCTTCCATGTAAGTGCAGATATTATCACAATCAACCAGAGAATGTGAGACTTTAATTTTTCTGCTTGATTATTTTTTAAATATGAATTAGGTATATACAGTGGTGGAAAAGATATTCAGTTCAATTTTTGTCATTAAAAGTACTAATATCACTCTGCGGAATTACTTAATAAAAGTAAAAGTCCTGCATTGGAAAATTACTTTTGTGAGTACAAAAGTATTAACATAAAAATGTACTTAAAGTATCACAAGTAAACACACTCATAATACAGAGTGGATCCACTCAGATGTTAAATTTATTTCAAATATAGTATAATATATTTATTACATTACTTGTATTGATGCATTTGTGTGAGCAGCATTTTGATTTTGTACATATAGGGCTAATTCAATGGCTTAATATACTTTAATGACTTAATAACTTTAACTTGATCTTGAAGTAGAACCTTAAAAATTGCACTTGAGTCAATGTTTTTAGTTGCATTCCACCAGAGGAAATGCATGTTATGTATTAAATATTTTTCTGTGATCGCTGTATTTGTTCTATTTGTCCACTGCACAAATCAACTTCCTTATCAGAAATAAAATATTTTGATTTTTCCCCCCACTTGGTTGCAGATGACCACTGTCGCGTGAGGCTGTCCATCCAAAACTCCCAGTCACACACTGACTACATCAATGCAAATTTTGTGCCCGTAAGAACTCTTTCACCTCCCTGACCAATTATGTTAATATCGTTTCCTTTATCCTGTCTGTTACTTTTACCCCTTCTCTGTCTGTCTCCACCTCTGTTCTTATCTGAAAATGACTGTGTGTCTGTGTCCAGGGTGGAGGCTCAGAGAGAGACTTCATCTGCACCCAGGGTCCTTTGCACAGCACCATGGCTGACTTCTGGAGGATGGTGTGGGAGCAAAACGTCCGGATAATAGTCATGGTCACAGCTCTGAGACACAAGGACATAGTGAGAAAGACTCTCAGTGTGTGTGTGTGTGTGTGTGTATGTGCGTGTGTGTGTGTGTGTGTGTGTGTGTGTGTGTGTCTTCTGTAAATGTTAAGCTACAGCCAGGAAATGGTTAGCTAAGCATAAAAACATACATAAATAAAGAGAACCACCTAGCCTGGTTTGAGACTGTAATGTGAATAAATGAGAACTTGAGGGAATACTTTGGATGTTCTGAAGTGGGTTAACATAAGGTCTGAGAGTGGTATCTAATATGCCATTATGAAAACTTTTTTTGTACTATATAATGCAAAAACGTTGGTCAGTGTAAATAAGAAATGGTGTTCACTGTTAATTTAACAAATAGTCAGAAATGGACTGACTGACTCAACAGTACATTTAGTTCAGGTTTTTTTTTCTTATTCAATATTTCACAGTTATCATTTATAGAATTAGCTGACCATGTAATACATGAATAATGTGAATTAATGGTAAATATTATCTCATAAAGTTTAATGCTTGAGAAAGTAGCTCTCTGGGTACCTTTGCAACCTCAAAAATGACCTTTTCAGATGCCACAATGTTTATTGTGGCATCCCCCCTCTAGATTAAATAATCCCCTATCAGTCAGGTTCTAGGACTAACTCTACCCGAGAAGGCGTATCTCCTAAAATGTCAAACCTTTTCAATTTAACATACCTGCTCTCAGTAAATACCTCAGTTGACCTTGTCCCTTCTCTCTGTCTATGTAGGTGCTGTGTGACAGGTATTGGCCTCTGGAGCGGGGGACAGTTTATCATGGACTGATCCAAGTGACAACAGTGACCCGCAAACAAGGTCCAGATTATTTTATCACCACCATTAACCTCAGACAGGTGAGCTATCGAAACATCCATCATTCCCTTTGGTCTCTTTAAACTGCAGCTGTTGACTTCTGTGTGCGCTGTCCGCACCAGTAATCAATCACAGAAGAAGGATTGAGTGAAAGTGTTTGGGTTTCAGAGAGACTGTCCAACAGACAGGATAATCACACACTACTACTACCCTGCCTGGCCGGATCGGGGCGTCCCTAAAGACTCCTCACTCTGTGCCTTCACTGAGCATGTGCGGCTGAAATTGGACGCCCTGCCACGCCTGGGGCCTGCTGTGGTGCACTGCAGGTGTGACCTCTGACCTCCAGCCTCACCCCGTCGTTCAGGAAACACATTCCTGGTTCATGTTGAAAAATGTGTCCAATCACATGGTGCGTGAGTCTCTGTTTCTGTGTTTCAGTGCAGGTGTTGGGCGCTCAGGGACATTTGTGACGTTGTTGTGGCTGATGCAGCTGAGTGCCAGGGGCATCCGGCCTGATGTCCGGGCTGCTGTGGAGGATCTACGGCTACATCGAATGTGGATGGTCCAGAATCTGGTCAGTGTAGTATTAAGACTTACCTGCAACGGTGGAAGAAATACTGAAATATTTATTTATGTTAAAGTAGCAATAAAAAATCTTGAAAACTACTTCCTGAGCAGCAATTGTATCACATTCAAAATGCAAATCAAGTAAAACTACTACCAA
>JAOWBC010001714.1:17247432-17279479 GCA_028566105.1 Hypoplectrus providencianus
GGAAATGAATGACTTGCATTCTGCCAATAGACAAATTTATTATCAACTGATCATTTCAGCTGTTTCCCTCTGCTTACAGGCTGTGAAAGATTGACATTTTACATAGTGAAGGCCACAGAAGCTGTTTGCCTTTATTCCTCTGCAAATTGTTACGAGGCAGAAAACATAAAAATCATTCACTGTTTTTGAGGAGAAAATGAAGAGTTATTATAAAGCTTCCATGTTTCTGTCAGTTGCCAAGCAACAGTGTTTTCACAAGTTTAACCACTTGAACAGTTGAGTGCAACGTGTACTCCACAACCCATGTCAGTAACAAGTAAGGGTTTTATTTAAAGGCGGCAGCAGCACCTCAAAAGAGAGACTCTGGCTCTCATCATGAATTTATAACCTTAACCTTAGAAAGACTGCACACATTACATGGTAGTATAAATGTTTTTTCTGAGTAATACAGTTTTAAAAGTGATGAAATATTTTATTAACATTTCATACATAAATACACATTTACACCTCAAAACACCCAATTTACAGTTAAAGAAGAACATTGACCTCAATAAAAACTTTATAATCTTGTGATGCCATCAACTACAAATTCTGCTCCATACACATTTTGAGGTCTCACAAAAGGGTTTTCTTTTCAGACCCAAATGTGGTTTGTTCTATCGTAGTGTTGTCTAGAACAAACGAATGTACCGATATATTCAACAAAAGCATAACATCCCAGGAGGTAATCCTTTGTTCCGTTACTGTGAGGCAGTTTCAGACTTTAGACTTTATGATATCACAAGTTTAAGTTTTAGCACTTGTGGATTTGGGAGAGTTGTACATGTTCACTGTGAACTGTCTTAGACAATAGGAATAAAATTGGTGAATTTTAAAATGGACATGGTTCCTTTACATTTTCCAATAAAAACTTCAATATACTTACCATTTGAAGAGGTAGAAATCGTAGAGTTTGATGGGGCACCGCAGTGGGTTCTCTGGGTCCTCCAGCTGTTCTGAGTACATGTCGTCTGTGACTGAAGAAGGAAAAATATACAGGCAGTATAAGTTATTTTATAACTAGTTATAAGTTATTTATCTATCCGTAACCTATCTGAAATCCAAGCAGATTAGAGTGATTTGTGCTTATTTCTCGGCCTTGTTCTCCACTGCAGCATACAATACATGTGCCTTTATTTAATCACAGCTATAAGCAGGGAGAGCTTAAAATATTTTTGTGCAGTTATTGTGCAATAAAGGATAAAAATGGAGGCTTCATATGCTGTATATACTGAGCTATTACTAACTATTTAAATTGTTTCAACAGCTCTTGTCCTCCTCTTCGTCCAAGTTGAGTCATTCATGGCTTCTCAGTGGTATTAAGTGTGAAGATTGTGGGGTTCAATGGGTCAAAATAGGGTTTCCTCACAGACTCTTACCTTTCTGTCCTATGAACCTCTCGGTTGACTTTAAGTATCGGATGCTGGTGCTCTTGTCTTTGGGGTTGTTGGGACTCTTCCTTGTGTGTCTCAGCACCTTAGAAAAGGCCACTTTTAGATGCTGATCCACTGTCTTCAGGTGGAAGTACCTGTTCAAACGATAAAATTAAATCAATAACTGACTTGGTGTGTGTTGATTGTTAGCCATATGATGGCAGAGTGCAGACAGAGCCTTACAGCTAGTATATTGCTGATATCTGGATTGGGACAGTGAGTATAAGTCCTGAAAAACTGTTATGATGTTTAAAGACTAAAATGAACATGGCTCAACTCACTTGGTGTTGAAGAACATCAGAGTTGTGAGCAGCGTTGAGGGAGAATGAGCTCCCAGTTGTTTACATTCCCAGAGCATCTCCTCTGTCACATGGCTGGGGATAATATAACCTAGTTGGGGAGATAAAGAACACATTATGAAGACCTTGAAGTTTACTTAAATTGGGTATGCAACTCGCAGCTATGACTTACAAGAAAACAAATCACCACTTCATCAGTAGTGTGTAATTAGTGCTAAGTGGGAGAGCTGCGGTTTACCAGTGAGTATTATCTACATGTTAGTTAAATGAGAAACCAGAAATTCTGATTGTTGACACTTCTTACATGGTAGGGTTTGTGTATTCACTATTTAGATTGTATCTGAGGTGATGTTAGATGATGAAACGTTAACCTGATTCAAAGGAAAGCATTGCAGTTCCACACCCACAAAAAAACTATATGCACACCTAACGGATGAATAGCTGGTCTCCAAGGCTCCAGGATCTGATGCAGACTGTGAGCAAAGCGGGTGTAGTACTGGTCTGAGAAAACGTCGTCCACACGACCATTATCAAACAGATACTGAGGAGGGAAGTTGGAGAAAGAAAAATGTGGTCAAACACAGTTGTCCCGTCACAAAACTAAATACCAGCAGAAGAGGAATGTTGAGTAGATGTGTGAGATTGTTAACTAACTTTTTGTATGCACAGAAATACGTAGTAAAGAACATCAGCCTCATAAACCTCTCCTTCCATCCCCCGAGCCTCAGTTGTCATCAAAGAGAGACCCATGCAGAGCTCAGCTACTGCACATGACACCAGGTCCTCCTGAAAACGCAGAGCCTGGCGTCCTAGAACACATGCACACAAATCCATGATCAGGTTGACAGAAAAGATATAATGGCAATGCATATATACATCGAAAAACAAAATATTGGCTTATCACTGTGATAAACCAATGTGTATATATACTCACGGCCAATTGGTGCCAGTTTATTTTTGTCTGATTTTTCCAACTCCGCATTTTTCCTTTGAGCCCAGAGCCGCCACACGTCCAGCCCCTCCTCTGGCTTCAGAGTGGCAGGAAGTAGCAGTTCTTGCACCTGCACCTGTTGTTGGCCTTGGCCATCTACCTCTGCTACCACTGTCTGACCCTGCACAGACACAGAGGCACCAATTCTATTACTTCATGCAATCATAAAATACATTTCTACATGTGGATTTGGCCATGATTGAAGTAATTTAGAAGACATGTTACAGTACCTGCAGCTGCTGTGCATCCTGTCCAGTCAGCCCCTGTGTATGCAGCACCTGCTGCTGTGGATCCCAGATAAGAGATTGTGTAGCATTAGAGTAGCCCTGGACTGCAACTGGGATGTGGATGTTTCCATTCATCAGCTGAGCAGGGAACAGAGTGTTCGCAGCCAGTGTGTGCACCACTTCTTCCTGGCCCATTCCCCCAGAGCTTGTTATGCTGGAGACAGCCTGAACTGTCTGACTTTGACTTTTCAGCTTGTCGTTTTCAACAGTAACCTGTGTTGGCATTGTAGTCGTTGTTGGAGTGTTTGGCCCCGCAACCTGCACAGTTCCATAGGCCTCCTGGGGGATAGCAATGTGTGTGACCTGCTCACGGCCTCCAGAGCCAGCAGGAGCAGAATAAACTGGGATTGTCCAAGTCTCTCCTGTGGGACTGGTGATTGTGCCTGTAGCACTGTAAAGGTGGGAGCTGTCCACAGTGAGGAGGTCTGGCCGCAGTGACACATAACTTTGCTGCTGGCCCTGTCCCTGTGGGATAGCCAGGACTGTGGCTACTTGCTGACCAGGCAGGGCATAGGACACAGTGATGGGCATGTCAACTTTGCGCTTCTTGGCTGGCTGGAGGACACCTGCTCCCTGTGATGTTGCCACCGTGGTTCCCAGTACCCTCCTCTCAATATTGTCCTGCTGCTGGGTAGGTGATAGGGCCCCTACTGTCTGGATTTGAATCTGTTGGCCTCCTGCAACTGCTGCCACCAACTGGGCTTGCAGCTGAAACACACAAGAGGGTCATTATAAATAAAAATAGTAATCACCCAATGACAATCTGATAGATGTTCAGTGTGTGTTTGAAATTATTCCTACCTGTTGTTGCTGCTCCTCTGTGAGTTCCCCGGGCTGAATCAACTGTGCCGTAGTCACACCTTGAAGCTGTTGGTGGGAGCCAGAGGGCACTTGGAGGACCTGACCTAGCATCTGACCTTGCTGCTGACCCTGGATCTGCACCTGGAAAAGAGATAAAAGATAAACACATTTAGAGGAAAAAAGATTAAATTGGACACAGTAAACATGAATGTTAAAACACAAAAAACACGAAACACAAAATTATATTAAAAAATAGAAACCTGTACTATTTGTTGTTCAGCATTCTGTTGTACAGTCTGCTGCTGAGACTCCTGTATCTGTTGCTGCTGTGGCTGGACCTGTACTTGAACCTGCATTAGGAGACAGTGTCTGTCAGAGAGCTTAATTTCAAGGACAGTGCTCTTAACAAATTGCATCCTGAATAATAGAGTTGTTCCAATACCAAAACCAATGCCAGAAATTCATCTCAAACAGCCTGACACGCTGAATCTAATATTGACAAGTATGTGAGTCTATGCACAATTTGACTATAATTTCATTCAGTTTTGGGTTTAAATATTTTTGCCATTGCCACACTATCAAGTCTTAATTCATAAAGTTCAACACATCATTGGTTTTATGCCCTGACAACTGTCTTCCCTCCACATTTTTGAAGAGAGATGTGTATTTTTTTCTGGAATGCACCACATTATCACTTATCAGATCATACAGCTTATGCAGGAAAAACAACTATCGATGTCACTTTCTGTGCATTTCTATACATCATGTGTCCAAAATCAATGATAGTGGTTGGCTGGATAGTGGTCTGCCTTGCTTTTACTCCTCTCACTCACATGTGCACGTTTAATTTTTTTAGTGATGACAATCTGAGTAAAGACAGTTCAGCTGATTGAATGAGTTGAGTCAGGTGTGCTCCTGCTTGGTTGGAATAAAAGCCTGCAGCCAAACCAGCTCTTCACTGAATCAGTCTGACACCCTGCTATATGGCATTCATTCTCTACACTTGTCCATTTTTTCAACAGGTTTAATCTGAACATAGTACCAGATCAATATTTGTTATTGACAAATACTAAATTTCTGGTATCTGAATTAGAATTGTGATGAAGAAGAGTTATCAGGACATATTTGTAAACATTTAGTGCACGGATTTACCGGACAAGCCAGCTCCAACAATGATCCTGCCACCTCTGTGCTGTCTGTGTAGATGCAGTTAGCCTCTTGTTGATAGACCATAGTGGCGGTGGTGGTTGTTGTATCTCCACCTTGCTGGCTGAACTCCTGCAGGGCATCAGGGCCCTTGCTGGCCAAGGACTCCAGGAACTCTTTCATGCGATGCTGAGGAATGCTCCGAGCTTTCTGCCTCACAAGCTCCTCATAAGAGCCTGTACCATCCAGGGAGTTATTCATTGCTGCTGACGGTGTCCTCTTCTATGATCGCAATCTGAAGAAAGCAGAGTAAATGGAGGATTGTTTTTAAATTAGTTGCAGACACTGGTACATTCTGTAACTACATCAACAACAAATAATTACCAGTATGAATCACATTTCAATAACCCTGTTGAAATGTGCATGAGTCAAACACTTTTAAAACGTAAGATGACTGGGACATGTTTTTGAAGCAACAATAGATGAACAAAAGAACTGAATCACCTGACCACTGGCCGGTTTCAGGATGTTTTCTGCTATTAACAACACCTTACACACTGTGACCTTGTATTTCAGCTCATTCATGAATAAAAAAGTGTCCAAAACTCAAAGATCAAAGGAACTACACCATTATAATGGCATACGTCATGTAAAAAAAAAGGGAAAAAACTTAAGTCTAATTTCTCAGACTTTTTTTTTTTTTAAGATGAAATCATCACTTTTCAAAGAGTTTTGTTTAAGGTGTCACAAATGCTGGAGGGAAAAAAGAGTTTCCGTATACCATACATAATAGGCAATTCGAATTTACGTCCTTTACTTGCAACTTTTTGTTTTTACTTTTCAGCTCTGCAAAACAGCATGATTTTTAGTAAATATTTTTCACGTAGTGGTTGGTGGATGGGTTTAAAGCTGACAGTGTTTACAAACTGACCTACAGATCACTGTCCAGTAGCATCAGGCAGATGGTTATACGAAAGGGTTAAAATCATCTGACTGTGTACGAGCAGGGACAAAAGCGCGGCCACTTTCCAAATCCGATGCAGTATTCAAGGTGGCGATAGAAACTGCAGCATAATCAAAGCATGCACTCAACACTTAAGTTATGATTGTGTGCATAGAGCAAGAGCTGAATAACAGATAGTCTAACAGCTGATTACACAACGAGCTAGGTTAGCCAGGTAAACGGCTAACTAGCCGCGTGTTGTTTGCAAATATACAGCCACAGCTGTTTGGCAACAACGCAATCAAATGCACACACCAGAACAAAATATCTACTCAGCAGGTGGTCAATAAATAGAAAACACTCGAAACTGGGGTGACAGTCCTACAAGTAACGTACGACTATATTTTTTCTGTTATGCTCAAAGCTAGCGTGCCAACATTAGCAGGCGCGTTAGCTAGCTACCTCTCTTCCTCAAACGGGCCGAGGCTCGAGCCGCGCTTCTCTGCCCTCGAAACGGCGCTCCTCTTCCAACAAGCAGGACCGAGAAGTGCTTTAAAGGTTTCCCCGTGGCTGCTTTATTCTTTATTTTTTTCTTTATTTTCGTAAGATGGCTAGCTGTAGTTTTTCTTTTTCTCAAACACTCATATTTCACTGGGCGCCATCTTACAACAGTACCTTCAGACCAATAGGCAAGCGATTTGTAACTAGGGTGTGTTATCGCGGTAATTCCATGCTGTGATATCGCGAATATTGCCATAAGAAGGTTCGTTCATTAAAGGAGACACGCGCAGGCGAAGCAGCCGTCAGGATCAGGTGGATGTCAGTCCACCTTAAAACACAGTTATGCCTGGACAGACGCTCCTAGTGGTTCACTGGCTTCTGGATCTTTTAAGGTAGTCCCATATAGATGTGCTGAATATTTGGGTGGTGCTCAGGAGGCTCTGGACAGTTGAGGGTTAATTCCCACGCACTGCAACACAGCGTGGTTTGCATTTACCACACCGCTTTTTGTTTGTAACAAATATCTGCTTGGATATTAAATTAAAGACAAGACCCAACAGGCGCAAACATTTTTTTGTAAATCTTTAATGCACTGGCCAATTTCATGATCTTTTGGCTTTTTAAAAAAAAAATTATCTCAAGTTTTCTTTTAGACTAGTGAAAAGAAATCATTCAAGATAAACTTACAATTTCGCCTAAATATACCAAAAAGTTGTTTTACATAATGCCTCATTTACAGGGGTAGAAAACTCCAAAACTCATACATCCGTATTCCAAAACCGGAATTACTTAACGTACAGTTTCAGCATCGACTAAGCTTTTATTAAAGTACCAGTAGTATTGGATTGCTTTTAGTGCTGTGATGAATGTGCTCACCACTATTGAAGCTGTTCCATGTCAAACTAAAGATATTTATATATACTAAATATTACTCCATGGGGACCAATACATCCTCATCAGTAAAACAGCATAATTTATGCATTGATAATATTTGTATTGAAAAAGACAGTTCAGTATTTTTCTCTGATATAGTAGACTAGGAGAAGCAGAAAATCGAAAATGCTTAAATACAAGTACCTCAAACTTGCCTTTTCTTACAGAAATTCTCAAACTATACTGTCACCCACTCAATAGAACAGTATTGACAATAACCAGGCTGTTTGAACAAATACATTTAGTTCCATGTCATTAATGCAGATAACATTTTGTACATAAACAGTTGGGTTATAAGGTCACTATTGAACACTTACTTTTGTAATTGTTCGTTTTGTACAGTTATGACTAGCAACTCTTTCTGCTTGTCCTTATGACTGATTAGTGAAAAACTGATATCATAATGCCCCTATATTGAATGTAATTAGCAACAAAAAGTACTAAAAAAAACATTTGATTGTGATGGTAAAATGTTAGTGGTAGAATATTGATGTCAACATCAAACACAAAGACACATGGTGGATTTCTTTTATATTATTTAATCTTGTCTCCTGTCAAAAGGACAAATGTTCATCCCTCTGAGTTAAAAAAAAAAAAACAATCATACATGTTTGGCAGTGATCTACCACTTGTGTAAGAAAGTTGTGTATGACATTTGAGAGCATCTCCTCTATGTAACACCAGTTTAGAGCCTGAATTAACATACATGAGGTCCTTGTTGAACAATGATCAAAGTTGCATACATTCAACAAAGAAGAAACGTTGTAAGTGCATATTATTGCAGCAGATTTGGAAAAAGAGTCAAAAGATCTCTGACACTCACTGGCTGAGGTTGAGATTGAGCAAAGTGATACTGTCGTACTGGAATTATTTTTTTTTAAATTTCAGCGAAACAGGTCCACAAAGGAGGACTGCAGTTAAAAAAATGGACGTGTAATTATTACAGTATCTGATTTGAGTCAGTCCCCACCTCAGCAGTTTGAGCTCCTGCTGATATTACACATTAAGTGATGCAAACACTTTGACATGTATCTGTGGGCTCATGGGAAGCAAGAAGTGTGACTTGATCTCAGTCAATCAGATCTTCCCGGGGTCTTCTTTGAGGGTAACTGTTCTGTTGAAGACGAGCTGCAGAGAAAGAACAATTACAGTTACACAGTTACAGTTACACAAGTGTCCAGAATTATAAAGCATCACTTAAAGTCTAAGTTGTCTCTATATATGAATGAATACAAGTTTATAGAACTCATTTATATCCACAGCAATGAACATACATGGATGGTTATTTATTTTACCAACTGATTTTATAAAGTCTTAGTCATATGTTTTGATCATGATTATCTAATCTTTGCCAATTACTCAGAGCAAGTGATCAACAGAGTACTTCTGGTGTGAGACACCAGGAAACGAAAAAACATTTATCATAACAATATTGTTTTATTTTAAATATGAACTTTCTGGGGAACTAAGGTGATTGTGTAGAAAAACACACAAAGTTTAAAGTTGTGCCATCGTCCTTTACCTTTTCTGCAGTGCTGTCGGGGTCCAGGGAGAAGTAACCAACTCTCTCAAACTGGAATTTGTCAAAGACCTTTGCTCCCTTCACGGAGGTATCCACCAAGGCACCGCTAATCACATGCAGGGAATTCTAAATGACAAAAGAGGAAAAATGAAACATTCACTTTACCCACTTCTCTGCTGATCCATCACAGGAGTGCAGAGGTACTCACAGGATTGATGTCACTCAGGAAACCATTGGGCACTTCAGATGGATCCTCTGGATGTTTGTGCAGGAATCTATGAAGACAATTATCTGGTTATGTGAATATTCTACATGGAATACAGCTTGCATGTGGCAGTTTGTTCATGTTGTGACTTACAGTCTTTCATAAAGGCGCACTTCACACGTTAATGGCTGGCTGACCCAGTGGATGAAGGCCTTTGGTTTCTCTGCATTCTCAGAACTGCAACAGGTCACCTCCAGTTCAATCACTTTACCCTGAGCATCCTGAAAAACAAAGGGGACGTCAGCAGGGGATGTGGACAAGAGACAAAAGATGTCTTTAGAGGGAAGCAAACACTAAGCTCACACAAACTACATGGATTTTTTTGAATGGTCATGAAACAGTCTCAATTTAATACAGATGCCTAAATACGACCAAAGAAAGTAAATGACACCATCAGTGAGAAAGTTGCCAGAGTAGACAATGTCCTAATTTGTACATTGGTCAGTTAAAAGGAAGTAAGAGTTGATTTATTTTATACACTATAAATTACAGTTATGACTGAAACTTGGAAAAAAAAAATCAGCACAAAGAAATGGAAACGAAGTGAGGCCAAAAGGGACAGGAATAGAGAACAATCAAAAAAGTAGAAAATACATTTCAACCAGAAAATCTAGTCTGACCCCAACTCGAAATTGCATGAGTCTTACCTTGATGACCTTCTGGACCGACATGACATACCCAGCATGCCTAAGACCTACAGGCTGATCTGGGGTCAAACGCTTGTAGCCCTTCTCCATAACCTGCAAAAAGAGAAGTCCATAATTCCAGGATTCCAAAATTGCATAAAGACAGTAGGATACCCTAACCCTGTGAGGGTAGTTAGGTTTTTCTCTCTGACCTCTCTGAAGTCGCTCTGTTCGATGAAGACTGTGCTTGACAATGGGACAGTGTGGCTGCCTTTGGCCTCATTGGCAGGAAAATCTGGCACTCTTACATCCGACTGAGACACAAGAGGACGACAGCAGGCATATTAAGCACCCATGATTTTAAATATCAAGGAGTAATAGAATGGACGTCAAAAGTCTTCAGGGAGAATTTCATGTGTAAAGTCTTGCACAAACCTTTGAGTTCTCTGGGAGGTTAGTTATGGTGACTTTGAGTGGCTCCAGCACAGCCATGGCTCTGGGAGCCGTGTCGTTTAGCACATCCCTCACACATGACTCCAGGAGGTGGGGCTCTGTCGTCGTCTGAGAAACTGTGACTCCAACCTGCAGACAGATGAAACCTGTCATTACAGCAACCTTAACCTGCGTTTAATTGCTAGTTCCTCAGTCCACCCATTCAACCTTTCATCCACTCTGCATACCCGTGCACAGAAGTTGTTAATGGCCTCTGGTGGGAAACCTCTTCTTCTCAGCGCAGTCAGAGTGAAGAGTCGAGGATCATCCCAGTCTCTGAAAGTACAAATATGTCTTCTACAGTTAACAAACAGATTCTGTGGCCTGGACACTGCTGTCAAAAGCAGAATTAATCACAGTGAGAAGGATGTCTGGTTTGAATTCACTCATGATGTTTAACTTATCTACCAGCTGCAAAACATCTTTGATGCTATTACAAAAAAAGTTTAGACATAAAGCTTATACAGAGCTGCTATCAGCAATGTCAACCATATCATACAGGGTGTCCATAAAGTCTCTTTACAATTAATTAAAAGGCTACAAAGGAAATTGATTAGAAATCTTAATCAGATTTGTTGTCCATTAATTAGACAGATTGTGCTGGAAACCTGAGGATATTAGTCATTTTACCTGACAACGCCAGTTTCTACCAGCTTGATGATTTTCCTCTTTGACACAACAGTGTAGGTGAGATTCAAGCGTCCATACTCCCACTGCACTGGGCAGTACACATCCAGAGCATTACACAGCCAGTAATATGACGAGCGCCTGTCACAAACACAGACAGACGATGTTAAACCAGCTAGCATGTGTTGTGAGCTACAAATGATCACCAAAAGGGTTACTACGTACCTGGCCTGAAACTCTTTGGTACAGAGTGAATGTGTGATATTTTCAATAGAATCACACAGACAGTGGGTGTAGTCGTACGTGGGGTAGATGCACCTGCAGGGGTAGAAAGGACACAACTGTAAATAAACTTGTTGTGTGAAAGAAACTACCTGGATGGAGGAGTACAACAGTTCAGGTTTTCATACCATTCATCTCCTGTCCGATGATGCGCCGTGTATTTGATTCGGTACGCCACAGGGTCCATCTTCCCGTCTTCCATGACCATCTTCATCCTCAGTGTGGCCTCTCCCTCAGCAAACAGCCCCTTCTTCATCCTCTCAAACAACACCAGCGACTCCTCAATGGGTCTGTCTCTCCAGGGTGATGGAGGAACGTTATGGCCCTTCAGTTCTTCCCCTTTCTGGTGGCACACGTACGCATGGCCCCTGAAAGACAGAGAAACAGGTCCTACAGCTTTTCCAAAGTTGAATTCAAGCACTTGCAAGCATTCTCAAGATGCATTTTAAGCTTTTCCAACACTTCCCAGCTGCTTCAAAAAAATCATATACAGTACATAGAGTGTGTACATTATGCTGATTATTTTTCCATTTTATCACATAAAATTATATATTATTGTGCTCCAACAACCTGCAGAAGGATGACAAGTTAAGTATATTAAGTTTTGTTTCAATTTTTTGACCTGTTTTAATAGACTTGACTTCTAGTATAAACTACACATCAAAAAGTATCCAACCACTATTCAAAACCTTGAAAAATCCACATTAAATGCAAATACATAATTACAAACATGTCCACTTAGTTTCTGCACTCACCTGCAAATGAGATCCACAGCGAGGTTATAGAGTTTCTGAAAGTTGTCGGATGCGTGTGTGACTTCATAAGGCTTGTAGCCTGTATAATACAGACGTATTGATAAAAAATTATCTTCATGAATTTAGAGTGTCCCTGAAGCATTCATCATTTCACAAAGATGTAAATCAACAGATTCAAACCCACCGAGCCACTCCACCATGTCCTTGATAGCAGTGAAGTATTTTTCCTCCTCTTTCTCTGGATTGGTGTCATCATACCTCAAGAAACAAATTCCATTGTTTGCCTGCAGTAAAACAAAAAAAAGGGTTCAAGAAAGCTGCTGCACTAGAGAGGATTAAACATCTTATTTAGTGGTGGTGATGATCAAGGACAGCAAAACACATACCTTAGCATAACCAAAATTGAAGTTGATAGCTTTGGCATGTCCAATGTGGAGGATACCGTTAGGTTCAGGTGGAAAACGGGTACGTATCTACGGAGGAAAGCAGAAAAACATTCAGAATATCTTTCAAGTTAAAGTGTTTCTTCACCAAAAGTAACACATATAATTTGTACCTGTCCACCAGTGAGCTCCAGGTGCTTTTTAAGCAAATCCATTGTCTTCGGTGTGACGACATAGCCATCAGTTGTATAATTCTCTCCTGTGTGATCGAAGGTAAGAATGTAAGATTAACAGACTCAGTAAGTAAATCTGTTAAACTGCTCTACATAGAGTGTGCATCTATTGGTTCAGTTCAGTTGGCTCCTTTGTACCTGTTTTATGGAACTTCAGAGCTTCACCTTTGAGCTGCTCCATGAGTGACTTTCCCTCACCGGTCATCGCATCACCTGTACAAGCAACAAACACGGTTAAAAAACAACAACATCCTGTCACTTCAATTTGCTGTCAGCTTTGTCTGTCACTTACCATTCACTGCCACCTCTGCTTTCTTCGCCTTAACGTCATTCTCTGCAACTTTAGGTTTCTGGGCCTATAAAATGGGTAAATATTAACCAAGGCCAAAACAAATACTTCCCTGCATGAATCAACTAAGTTAGAAATGCATTTTAATTTAAGTTAATGGCTTGACGCATAAAGTTGGATGGAACACCATAAACCACTTTTTAAAATATTTTTAGGGTAAATGTGAAGCCACAATCATCTACACAAAAAAATAATAAATAAGCACTATTCCTTATGTACCACCTGGTAGCACCTGAATTCCTATTGGATTAAAAATTATACTTTAGTTTTTTGACTTGATCTTTGCTTATGTTGTATGAACTCTCAAATGTATACAGCTTTTGATAAAAACATCTGTTTAATGAAATTGGAGACTTGACTGGAGAGACTGAAAACAGTTGGCCTGGCTCTTGGCTCTGCTCAAAGATAACAAAATCTGCCTACAACCAGCTAAAAGCTCACTTATTTAAGGTGGTCTTTCTGATTCTAATCCACTACAATCCCTCTCTGATTCAGGGAGTATATCCTCATTGTCTTCTATCTTTATCTGCCCTTAAAATAATCTAGTGTATATACAAAGCTCTAGCTCTGTTAATTGGCAACTCAGAAAAGGACTTGGACATAACCAAATCTGGCATATCTAACCCTAAAAAATTATACTACAGAGACATTTTGTATCGGCCTGTGTCTTGGATTGGCCCAGGAAGAAAAACAAGTAGGTACATTTCCTATAATGTCCAACTATTACTTTAAAAAATGTGATGGTTGTTACCTTTGGTTTCTTCTCCAGGTCAGCCTCTGTCTTGGGTCCTAAGAGGTGCAGGACCTTTGAACCCAAAGCCAAATTCACTTGTTGAATAAAGTGGGATCATCTAACAACCTCAGATATAAATGCACAATCACAATGAAATATATATTTTAATATTTTTATAAAACACACCTGCATGTCCACCTCATTCTTGATGACCTTTCCATCGGCCCATTTTAGTGCAGAACGTGCCTCTCCTGCAAAAGCCACAACAGGTCAGTTAGATATTACATCTGTCTGTTAACCTTTGGTGGTTTCAAACACAGTTGACTTAAAGTTGCATCATACCCATTAGCAGTCCCATGTTAAAGTGGTACCTCTCCTTTAAAAGCTGTTCCTTGTGCTTTTTGATCACCGTTTCCACCTACACAAAATTCCAGGGTCACTGAACACACCAAGCCAAGTGAAACTTAAAAAAAAGGACAAAAATGTGTGCACTTACTGCCTCTTCTATTTGCTCCGGGGTGATCACCACACCCACTCCACATGCTTCTTCAAACTCCCTCTGGTTGATGGGATCCTGAGGGTGGCTCTTCACGAATTCGAGCGCAGCTGGCAAACAGAAAAAGGGTAGATGAAATTAATGGGGTAGGAGGTCGCACATCTTTTTTTTGAACAATGAAAGTCCATTTAATCAAGGTGGCCACTACTCATTGTTTTCTCTGATATGCTGATATATTTCACTGAATGTTTTATATATTCATCAAATAAATGCAATGTCTTTCACGTTTTCGAACGTTTTTATTTTTGTCTGATCAGTCTAGAAAAGGGGTCACTGAAAAAAATGTATTTTAACATTTACATTGTATTCATCAGTCATGTTGCAACATGTCAAAGATGTCAAAAATTACCTGCCAGTTGCAGCTCTGTGCAGATTTTGGACTGAACTATGCTGTCTGACAGGAATGCCAGGCGTTTGGTGTCTTTAAGGCGTGATGCCATGCTGTACAGCAAAGTTCCCATGGCCTTGTCCACTCCTGATGCCCCATGGACACGCTGAGCCTATTGGAATTAATCAGAAAGCCAATAATCGGTCCTTTTGTCTTCAAAATATGTAGCTTATGGACTGAATTGTGGTCAAACAGGGAAGGTGAAATGGAAACTGTCTCTGGAAAGTGAAAATAAAAGTAAAGTTACTCTCAAAAAACTACTCAAAAGTTACGGGATATAGTTTCAGAGCATGCATATAAAATGAGAAAGATTTGAATGTTGACACAACAAGTGAGCTAAAAAAGAAGTGAATGTCAGGCACACTTCACAGCTGTCCCTCCAGGAAGCTGAGTTTCTCAGTCCACATTGAGTCATACCTGAGTAATCGCGTCCTTCAGAGCAGAACTCAACGCTTCATTTTTCAGCGTTTCTTTTGCTTTCTGCTCACTGAGCCCAATAGAAGTGAAAAGTGCCAGCGTATCGGCCATTTTCCCACCGTATTCACCGGCTAATTCAGAGCCACCAGACACGCTACAACCACCACACACGACTTTTCTTCTCGGAGAGAGAGGGACGACTTCCGGTACACCTCAAAGAAAAAAAGATGAGGTACAAAAATATTAGCAAATAGGACACCGCGGGCACGAAGGGTATTGACCAATCGTGAATGAACTTGAAGGGAGCACCGCCTACTATAAGCGAGCAAGCCAATCAGCTGTTGTGTTGACATCAGTGAGGAAGGGGCACCGGAATCTCTGTAATGTTGCATCAGATTAGCATTTTAGTCATTTCTAATAATTATTAACACGATTATAGGACAAAAAAATGCCTTAAGTTATTCAAATAGCATTTTGAATTAAAAGTAACAAAACTTTAAAGTTTTCTTTCCTGAAACCTGCGCAGCTTTGCAACTCCGTGTAAGGTATTTGTTGCCCATCACTATCTCTACTTGCTAAACCAACTCCGTGAAAGGTATTTTCAATGGTTGTTGTAAACATTAACTGTACACGAAAGTTGTAGCACCCGGTTAAATCCTTTACATTTATATGTAGTGTTGTATGTTTTACGCTTCCATTTATACAGTATCGCAGTGTATTTAGTTTAAGAATATTTTAAAAACGTCGGTAGTTTATTGTATTTCAAACGAGCAAAAACAACAAAAAAAACACTATGGCTAAGCATGCGGTACTTTCATCGGGGGCTAAAATGTGGAAATGTTTGAGCTGTGCAAAGTCAGAGCTACGTCTGGATCTCACTCTTGCCTGTGGACAATCTTTCCGGTAGGTTTGTTAGACACAGATGTACTCTGTCTGCATGTGTCTCTGTATTTACTCATATCAACCCACAGGTGGAGAGAAACTGCAGAAGATCACTGGACCGGAGTGATGGGAGGACGGGTTTGGACTCTGACTCAGACTGATGACACTCTTTGGTACCACGTTTATAAAAGCAAAGACAGGCAGGTGGATGGAAGTGACAGGAAGAGCAAAGCTGGTGTTTCTCTACAGATGGACAAGTCAGAGAAGAGACTCAAGGGAGCTTTAAAGAACGAAGAAGAGGAGGCATTGGTGATGTCTTTTCTGCAGGACACTAAGGGGGAAGAAGAGATGCTGAGAGACTACTTCCAGCTCAATGTGAAGTTGGGGGATCTGTATCAGGAATGGGGAGCAGCAGACCCCCATTTCAAGCACATTGCTGACATTTTCACAGGTCAGTGTGTGCATGCATAATACCACTTATTATTTAACTGACTCAGCTGGAATTTATATAGTTAAATGTGTATTAAATATTCAATTTGTTATCTCCCCAGGTGTGCGAATGCTGCGCCAGGACCCCACTGAATGCCTATTTTCCTTCATTTGCACCTCCAATAACCACATCTCTCGTATCCAGGGCATGGTGGAGAGATTGTGTCAGGCTCTGGGCGACCCGCTATGCCAGCTGGATGAAACCTCTTACTACAATTTTCCTTCCCTGTCTGCACTTGCAGGTACACCATTATGTCTTTATAGAACAAGGACCCTGATTAATATCAGTCATGTTGCAGAATAGAAAGACATATCTGTTAAATAAAATTAGAATAATAAGACTGTGTAGGGATGTTCCAGATTAGGTAAATGGGCCATTTAAGACATTTTTAACTGATCAGTTGAGCTTTATCATCCCCAATCACATCCTTTGTTATTCATCAGCGGTTTTCATCCCTAAATGTTGATTGCATCGATTAATCGTTGTGCTCTTTCTCTCCTTCACTACACTTTAATCTGCCCCATGGACCAGAAGAAAAGACACACAGTAGAATATAGTGTATTCAGCTACCTCAGGAGAGTGCAGAGAAGCAACAAGATTACATAGAGTTTCCTGTTTTAGAATTAATTTTGTAAATATAACAATAAAAAAACACATTAAGGAACAGCTTGGATTAATGAATTTTTCCTTAACGCAGTGCAGATTCAGTTAAATGGACTGATTTTGATAACTTTATTACAGTACATTTTTGCACATTGCACTTGTAATATTATCCAAAGAACTTAATCGGGACTTCCAAGATCAGTAATTTGTTTGATAGTTGATTGATATATGAATCTTGCTGGGGAGTTAATGTCAGATATGTTACCCTGTCACATTTTCTTTGGGATTATTTCTTCTTTCAAAGGCCTAAATATTTCATAGATCTGTTTATAGATTTCCTGAGACTCATGTTCACTTGTTGTTCACATCATAAATATGCTGTTTTCTACATCTTAATTGGCAGACAGCAGTGTAGAGGCGTGTCTCAGGGATCTTGGTTTTGGATACAGAGCTCGCTTCCTTCAGCAGAGTGCTAAGCAGATTTTGGACACCCATGGGCTCCAGTGGCTTGAAGGTCTACGCAGTGTCCCATATCTGACAGCCCGTGATGCTCTGCGTACTCTCCCTGGTGTGGGCACGAAGGTAGAATAGGAAATAACGCATGGCCACTTTTTCTTTTTGAAAAGGCCACTGTTATGTGTAATGAAGGCTATGTGTCTCTCTGTAGGTGGCAGACTGTGTTTGTTTGATGTCTCTGGACAAGACGGAGGCTGTGCCTATAGATACACACGTGTGGCAGATTGCCAAACGTGACTATAACTACAATTCTGGCAATGCACAAAAGAGCATCACTGATAAACTTCACAGAGATATTGGTGAGTATTCATACAACCCATCAGTAGTCTATTTTTGGTGTTCCACTACATACAAACAAAGAATAACATTTCTCTTTGACATAACGTCCGATGTAAAATGTTTTCACAGGGGATTTTTTCAGGAAACTTTGGGGTCCTTATGCTGGTTGGGCCCAGTCGGTGAGTATTATAAGTCAGTGTCTGTCCATCAGTTTCTGTCACATCTGTTACAGCCTGTCTGCTATAATCATAGACTGTCTTCATTTGTTATAGGTGTTGTTCTGCGCAGACCTTAAAAAGTTTCAAAAGCTGAAAGAAATGCCACATCTAAAGCGACCAAAGAAAGAGGAAAATAATGAAGAAGTACTGAGTGCAGCATGCAAAAAAACAAAAATCAAGGCCGAAGACAAGAAAACAAAGTCAGCACATCACAGGAAAGTAAAGATGTCTATCTAGAATCAGAGAGGGATATAAGGAAAACAAGCAACACACACATCGGCCAGCTGAAATAAACATACTATTTGAATGAAATATGTGAACAGTTAATTTTTAGTCATAATAATAATTAGTCATGGTATAAAAAAAATATTGTAAAAAAAAAAATCCTCAGGTTTTTTGTTTACGTGTTTATGTTGTTTACTGTGACCTCTCCTTGTTAGTTCACTTCTCCAGTACAATAAAGGCACAGTGAAGGGGATGTTTTTTAATAAAGAGAAATAATTTTTGTGCTACTTTTGTGTATGCATTTTTTTTAGACAGTTATCAAACACACAGTCATATTGGCTCCCACGCCTGCTCAAAGATAAGAGATGTAGCCTCTAGGTGGCAGTGTGCAATGGAAGCTCTGCTCTGCAAGATAACATCACATAGTGGGGCATTTGCGTCAGCCAGCCTTTTTTAAAAATATGAGAACAACAAATTTCACAATTTCCTCGGGTGAATACTTTCTGCCAAGCCCTGTGGCTCCTGTTACACCATGCACCAACGCGTCACGGCATCCGCAAGCACGTCTGAAAAGGTCATAGGACACCAAAATGGTGTGCTGTGTTTCTTCAGAGCATTCCCTGCATTAAAATAGTGTGTGAGAAATAGTGTTGGATCGTAAAAAGCTGTCTGACTGGGTGGCTGTGAGGGTGCCATGGTTTCTGTTTATCTATAGGCATTAGCTGTGTGTGTCAGCTGGTCTTTTTATAGCGGGGATTGCAGTTATCTGCTGTCACTGCTCGGGGCTTGTGTGACTCTCTCTGGTGACAACATGACCAAGTCTCTAGGGGTGTTTGCCCTACTACTGTCCCTGTATGGCAATGACTGAGCAATATTTTAGTCTTAGAAATCTTCTTCTTTTCAATTGAATAGTCTCCAAAAATCAATCTTAATCTGGCAACATGCCTATTAAAGCTCTTTTTGACCTAGTTTGAAAGGTATATTTCATGCCGGCGCCAGTGAGCAGGTGCATCATGCATGTAGTATGAATGTACATGTCTTACATCCATAGACGATGTTTATTTGTGGAAGTGTGTGCAGCCATGTGTGCTAATGAATATGTGAGTCAGCTTTCATCCCCACTCTCCGTTGAGCTGGACAGAAGCTGGGGCCCAGCTTTAGGGCAGAGTCACAATGAAGAAGAAAAGCAGGGTAAAAATAGAGCTGAGACAACGGGAATATATATATATATTTTTTTTAAAAGACAGAGAGGTGAAAGTGTGCTGGAGGTGCTGAATGGATTTTAGAGAAAAAGCCATGTGTGCACGCAAGTTGGCACACAAAGACTTAAACAGCACAACACTGGCCCGTGCATCATGTAAGAAATAGGTCTGAGCTTGTGTCGTGCCCTCTGGAATTATTCAGTTGAAAGGACATCTCATCATGTCTACTTCATATCAGATGTCTTCATTACTTCTTGCAGGCACCAGGGGGTGCCACTTTCAGAGCTCCATCAATAAGGAGAGGCTGTAGTCTATTTCCAGATGTGAAGCATCGTATTATCTGGTATTATCATAAAACAACCCTACTCATTATTTGCATCATTGCCCTTGACCTTATTTTATGATGGATTACAGATGGCAACCATGATGTAAATAAGGAGGTCGACATTTTTATTTGCATGTTTTTATTATTCCATTTTACTTAAAATTTAAATATAGTTATATATTTATTATTGAGGGTTTTATTTTTGTCCAACTAATTAAAACACACAAGGTATACATGGGGAAGATGTGTTAAAAAACATGCTAATAAATATAAATATAGGCATTATCAATCAGACTTTTTTTTTCAGAACAAATGCATTAGTAGTACAGTTGTTTTTAATAAAATGGTATACAGTTTATATATACTTTTTTACGGGAATGTTGAAATAGGAATGTATGTTCAGGTATGCTATACAAGGTTTTTTAATGACATAAGATAATAAAGTTTTGCATTAACAAATATTCAGTTATGGTTGCCATTTGAAATTGTAAATATCTTTAACAACTTCAGTTTTCAGTTTTTCCATTTATATTAAAGCTAACCGTATATGTCAATGGGAAACACTTGTTAGAATTTTATTACAATTTAATTGCTCTCATCAGTTTATTTTAATAGAATATGATCCTGTTTTTCATATCCAGCCTTGGTGTAGGTTTGAACCCAAAAATGGTCTTCATACACATCCCCACTCTCAAAATGATGAATGTAATTTTGTTGAATGGCAACAGATGTATAATATAACAGTATCTGATACAACACCTAAGATGGATAAAATCTAAAGAGAGTTGTGTTGATTTACCTTGGATGTGGTGAAACCCAATGCTACTTGAGGCGGCCTTGAGGGGAGCCTAAGGGACGGGGGAAGGCAGTCCCCACATGGAAGTCTGTTTGGGGCCCGGAGTTGGGGAGATTATTCTTTAGTGTCTAGACAACTATAGGGTGAGGGGAAAGCCACAGAGAGAGGGGCTGAGAGCACAGAGTTGGCAGAGATATTTAAGATCTTAAGCTTTTCTGCCTCATATGTGTGGATGGACGTTAGCATATGATGGTCTTGGGTGTTCTTAATGAAAGAGGCTTATTTTGTGGGGAAAATTAATACTTCCTACCATCTGATAGGATCTCCACTTGGCTGGCTGTGATTAAGGTTCAATGCCTTATAGATCGGGAGGAAGAAACAGTTCCGTCTGCTGCGGAGTTAAATTTCAGAGCCCCTACTAGGATCAATTCAAATGACTAAGTGGAATGTATTCACCACATTCCTGGACAAAGATGGTATAGAAACACTATCCACAGTATATATGGGTGAGGAGTACGATCCCATGTGTGCTTTTGGTGAATGTCAGTGTCAGTGTTGCTAACTCCCTTCCTTTTTAAGAATTTGTCAATTTAGCAGCATTGCTTCCTTCAAAATGTATTTAAAGCCTGCTAAAAATTCCCCATATCAATCAAGACCTGTCAGTAAAGGCAGTATAGCTACGTGTAAGTTACTGGGTGGACATGCTTTGATTAATAAGTAGGACATGCAAACATCCAATAGTTGGGATTTTTTTTTAAATACATGCGATCAATAATTATCGAAAATAGGAATCAATTTCATTATGGATTATTCCTATAACAAATGTATATCTTATAAACAGAGCCAATAATACAATGCAAATTGTCTTACTTTCACCTATCAAGTGCACCATCTTCCCACTTTGACAATAAACAAGTATTGAGTATACACTGACATGTCTAATTTTACATATTAACCAAAAAATTAATTTGAATTTCTGTGCGAATGTTCTGTAAAAGCCAAAGTATGTTTATGAATATACTTCACGAAAAAAAAAAGAAAAAGAATGAAATAACATTATTATGGTGTCAGATTTGGAATATTAAATAATGCATTTTTAACCTGTGCATAAATGTGCATAAATAACAGCTTATGAACTTCTTTTTTTAATTTAAAAAATGCTAAATAATTGATTTATTTGTTGGTATTGGCCATCAGCAGCTTGTAATTTCACTTACTTGTATCACACATGGACAGTTCTGGAGAGAAATGTAGAAATGGAGAGAGTATTTGGTGAAAGCTGGATGATTTTGCCTGTGCAGGATCACAACTAGAGAGGCTTCTCTGTCATGATGTAGTCACCTGTTATATAATGCTTTCACTTGCCTTAAGACTAATTTGGCGCACTGTTGAAAACTGGGACAGGAGGACAAAGATGCTTCATGTCAGGGCATTCAAAATGAAAGATAGGTCTAATATGGTACTAAATATCCCACGTATCTCTTGTGCAGCATTTGGGCACTACTGAGCTAAACCCAAGATAAAGGACAAGTGTTGTGCCAGTTTGGGCCATTGACGTTTGGAAAATTTGCCCTAGGAAACTATGAAATGTTAAAAGGTCCCTGCTTTGCCCCTGGAAGTGCTGCTTGAAATGTGGTTTGGCTGCTTGCAATGACACTCAATCCCGTTATTCCTCAGCAAGACTTTTGCCCAATGGGAGTCGACTAGATGCACAGATTTTTATTTTTTAAGGACAGTCATACATACACAGACAGATAAAAATTATTTACCTTTTTTTTTCCAACAGTCACATACCAGTATCCAGCTCTACCTTGAGCCAAATGGCACCAAATAACTCAGACACCTACACATATCCACAAAGTCTTGCAATATCACAAAGCATCCATAAGAAATTTCATAATAGCTCCACAGAAAATTATATCACATTGAGGACCAGCTATCGCAAAACTGTAAGAAACAACAAAAATCTGACAGAATGGATATGACCTAGCTTGGCCCATAGATCTGCATGTATTTGATGATCATTGCTCTAAATTTGTAGGACAGGTAGGAAAAACCAACTGATTTTGACAGAATTCCAAATAACAGACAATTAATCTCAATGTAAAAGGATTTGGCGTATATGAAAAACTGATCTGCACCAACAGAGTCAAAGAATTTTGTTTTCGGCTGACTGTACAGAAGTTACAAAAGTGACCAAAATGTACACTCAATGTTATAATGTCATTACCTGGCCAACTTGCACCACATTCAGCATGCACTCTTGAGTCCCATGCAGATGGTACATTGGGTTAGGCTGCCATGATTAGTGGAATGTAACTGGGTGTCCTCGGCTTTATAATCGTACTGTACGTTATGTTTACTAATGATCTGACCCAAGGGCTGCATATATGGAGGACAGTAACAAACAGATAGTTTGAAGATGTCAAATTAGTCAGATCCCCTCTGCGACACCATATTAAAGTAATCATATTAACATAACATAACTGGATAACAATAGATTAATATGATAAACACTGCATCCGGGAGTGGGAGATAAGTAGTGTATGTACACAAACACTGCTGTGTTTTTCATCTAAATTGCATGACATCTGTGTCAAAAAAATTTGATCTAATCACCTATTCCCTATTCTTTTATTTTGTTGGGTCTTTTTATATGTAGGGATTGATCACTGTTCTCCTACCAATAGAATATTAGTCATAATCCATGTGCAATAATGTGATTACCATCTTACAGTGTTCCTGCTCCTCCTGTTCCATCTCCTCAGTGTCCCTCCTGCTGGCTCAGTAGTAATGTAATGGCATTAGGACAATCCTCTGAGCTGCACAGTTTATTTTAGGACTGTACAGTGGAGGCAATCTAATGGGAGTGACAAGAGAGAAACAATGATTCAGAGTTAGATTTACTGCTCACATGAGAGTTCTTTATGGGCCTAGTTACTGTTCTGCATTTGGGCTCTGTCAGGTCAGAGCTGCCGTCTCTACAACATGTCCAAATTAGAGTGTTGTCGTGTTTGTATAAAACAGAGAGACAATCAGACTCTGGATGAAGGAGCAGTGGCATTGAGCCAAGGTGCCTTGCCGCATGAGAAAACAGTATCATCTTGGCTCGGGCTGGCTTGCTCCCTCTCTACAAGCCCTGGTTGGAGGGCAGGAAAGGCGAGCTAGGTCGAGTTTCATGCACGGCTCTGCTTCCCAGCTCATTGTCCTGGCCTCTGCTGCCAGAAATGTCAGGTGCCTTTTCACCTGTCTCTTCCACATGACACTCCTTTCACACCACCTGGTCACTTTAACTACCCAGTTTGGAGATTATTTTCAGCTATAATCTGAGAGAGGGGAGAGGGAAAAAAAGACAGAATCTGGAGGTTTGCACTGCATGCTGTATGATGATGTCAGTGCAAGTGTGTCGTCATATTTCCACTGGGCACCGCTCGAGTAGGCTGCTTTTCTATAGCCTAGATGAAGGGTGCTCAGTCTGGATCTGCGTGCTGGACTGCTGTTGCGTAACAGACGTGCCAGGCAGTAGGTTGGTAGGTATATGCAATCGTGTTTATCCGCTTGTGAGGAAAAAAAATGAGAGGGAGGGAGCGATGTAGAGAGAGATGGAGCAGTCGGAGGGGGCGTTCATTTGCTCACTAGCTCATGGCTAGAGAGAGCTGGCAGTGGTACAAGACTGCTGAACCTCTTTGTATGACTGTATGAGGACCGTTTTTTTTAACCGTTTCCAGTTATACACAGCGGCTAATAAGCGGTGGACTAACGCTACACATTTCCTTTTGGCTTCCTCGGTATGTCCTAGTGCTCATATCCTGCCGCAGAAGACGCCATCGGAGAGGAGCCGCACAAACCTGCAGGTATGTTTCTCGGTAACGGATGGACTTGAGGTAACAGTTGTGGAGCGGCTGCTATGCGGCGATACTTTGCGCAGTGATACACTCGTGACGTTGCCTCTACCTGTGCCGAGGTACCAGTTGTCGGGTCGGATTTAGCAGGCTGTTAATTAATCAGACATTTACATTTTACCTGAGGTTCTCACTCTTTGTGTGTATGGAAGTTTTATCTGCAAAAGAGGTACGTCGACATCATGACTAATGCAGGACAAAGCGGCGGATTGGGCGAATTTTGTCAGTTGAAGCCATCACGATGACTTCCAGTGGTCAGAACGGCAACGTATGCTAACGTTACTTAGTAACGCCGCTACTGTTTTGTTTTGTTTTTTTGTGGCGTATAACGCACAACCGTGGTTGTAATATAGAAAACAAACGTCAGCTATCGTTATACGTGATAAATATATATTTCCAACTCAGAAACCTGAAAGGTTTAAGTAAAAAGTTATTCACGGACATGCTATAGCTAATCATCGTTACTAACTGCGTTACTTGGGCTGCGTTACTGGGTTACAGTTAGCTTCTTGCGGAAAGGCTAAGCTACTTTATGACCACTTCTTCAGTGTAACTTATTGCATAGAATATTTCACTCACACAGGTTACCTAATTATTGATTTACTTCCTCTCATTTTATATAAAAAGTATCCTTTAATTCGTTTCAATAACTACCTCAACCACTTTAGTTTTAACTCCGCTCCTCTGGCAGTACCTTTCAACCAGCACGCTATTGGCGTTTCATTCATTTACATGTCAAACACGACCGGGAAGTGCACGAAAATCCAAGGAAATAGGAAGTCCAGATAGTCGAAATTAATTAAGTGATATTGCAACAAGTGGGATACTATTTCTTCATTTGGCCACAGCTGGCAGGTGCACAACGTGTTGTGTCTGCGTGTGTGTTTACAGTGAATTTTTACGAGGGTTTTCCAACCTCAACATGTCGGCAGGGCTTTGGCACTTACAGATCTGGATCCACCTGTTCCTCATTATTGTTTGAACGCATCCAGCGGAGGGAGAAGGGAAAGGAAGGGGAGGGAATCGCGCCAATGCGCCTCTCAGAGCGCACAGGCAGAGCATGGAGCGGCTCCAAAGTGCTACTGGATGTAACGCAGAGCACTGCCATACGTGTGCAATTCTAAAGAAAAACAGCACACTATTATCCACTGACAAGAGAAAATGGTTCCTATTGTAAAGCAGCTCAAGATAGATTTACTGACTACTTTGATAGTGTAGCCACAGAAAAGAGGGATTTTTGAAATAGTAAAGGGGTGTAACAGAACAAAGGATGATCCATGACTGCATGCCTCAGGATGGAGTAGCCCATAAGTAGCATACTTTAATGGCTTATCTTGTGGAAAAAAGTTATTTATCACCAATATTAGGAGCCAGATGCTTTTAAACTGGCAGCACAGTTAAACAATACCTTCCAGCCAACAGTAGACATAACACTTCCCCGGAACGGACGCTCCCCGAGCCTCCAGAGTTGTGAAAAATAAAGCATAAATCAAGGCTAACATATTATTGAAGCAGAATCTCACTAAGTACTAGACATGATCTGTTGAGTTCTATTCTGCTCCTGAATCTTTTTGGCTGGGAAAAATTAAGACATTTTTGTATACAAGTAGTCTTGCAGTGCAAATTCAGTGATAACCACACAACACACTACTTAACACAGCAGTCATTTTATGGCATCCAGCTGTAACAAAGTGAGAGTCTCTGGTTAAAGTAGAGCTGCGGTTAACTCCCTGCAGCAGGCAAACTGTTTACGCCTGTAATCTGTTTTCCTGAAAGTGTTTCATGGTTTGATGTGATTCAGCAGCTGTTTCAATCAGTCACCAGACTTGCTATCTCTCAGGGTGTGTTTCTGGGAATGTGCATGCTAATTTTAAGCTGTGACTACTCTAAATTTGAAGTTATTTATTGATTCTGTCTAGACAATGAACGTTTTAAAAGGAAAACTTTCTTTAAATCATCACCTTTCATATGTCAATATTTGTGGCCTGTGTTTTACCCCCTGAGCACAGAGGGCTGTGTCTGTCAAAATGTGTGTGTGTGGTGGAGTCACAGAGCAGTTAAAGTGCCTCACCCTTAGAGGCTGACCTTCAGCCTTTGATCTGTGGCTTGCATGAAGGCGGAACATCAGTCAAAGATGTCGTGGGGCTCAGCACTTTTAAGATGGACATCCACTTTGACTGAGGATCAAAAGCATCCTTGATTGGTTCTGGAGCCTCGACTTTTCCTTTAGCATGACCCCGCTGTGTGGTCGGCTGCTCCGGTGGAGTTTTGACACCCCCTGAGGCAGTGGAGTGTCACAAGAGGGGCATCTTTAATAGGCACTGGTTTGTGTTAGAGATCTACAAGGACAGCTTTAGTCAAAGACATCTAAAAGTTGGGTGAGCTGCCTGGAAAACTTCCTGGAGAATCTATAATGCATGTGGAGAGCTCATATGACACCTCATATATAAATCAGTTTCATTTGAACTGAATATCATTAATTCATTTTGATGTGGATGCAGTTATTGAAATAAGCAAGAGAATATTGTGAAAGCTGTTTGCAATCCATATGTTATTTCAAGGTGTGGAATTTTTAACGGTCAAACCAGCGACCTCCCCCACTACCCACATACCAACATAACCGCACATACTCCCTCTCCCATTTCCCCACTCACTCTTTTTCTCTCTCTGTCTCCAGTACACACAAATTCACATATATACACTGCTTCACAGTCTCACCTCCCTCCTTCTACATACTGCAGTACAAACAAGTTACACATCTGCATGGCAAGTAATACTTTACTGCTCTGTTGGACTGAGCAGCCGTTGCAGGGCAGAGGTCCACTGTGACCGCACTCATTTATTCATTTATTCCAGTCTCTGGCTCTTTACTTCTGTGTCTGAATTACTACTCACCCTTAAAAAAAACAAGACAATAACACAAACTAATGGTATAGGCAATGACAGACCATCACCTTCCCCTTTCTCCAACATAAATTACTGTTTTTGTTCAAAGAGAATGAGCATAGAATGACATAAGTTTGTTCCTCATCAACTTAAAACAGTATTGCTTGATTGCAAGATAAACTGTTGAAAACATCTTAAAATTGCATACTTTATAAATGGTACAGTTTTTGTTCAGATGGCTAAAATATTTGTTGCTGCTGACCCTGTCCTCAGCAGCACTTAGCTCCTGTATTGGGTCTCCTGCCTGCTTCTCCAAACTTGGTTGTGTGCCTACTGACATCTACTGTGTGTAACAAAGAGTATAGACAAGTACCTCATACAACCTCTCCTTCAGTAAATCCAAACTATCCCTTTAACAAGCTCTTCTTCTCAGCTGATTGCCTCTCTGGTCATCAGTGACTTTGACTGTGAAATCCTGTTCATTAGAGAGGCACCTTGACATTAGATACTATGAGTCAGCTGAGGTATTGGAAAACTCAGGAAAAGACATGACATTGTGATCTCAAGCCCTGACACAAAGTGCAAAAATGTGTCCACGTATATTCACACTTATACTGATGGAGACTGGCTGTTAGTGGCTATGGTAATGTTGCTTAATCAGTCCACAACTTTTTTCAGACTCTGCCAGTGCTTAAAGTAGGTCTGTCAAACAAAGTGTGAATGCACTGTAACACAAGGTTGGTCTTTTTCTTGACTCACCCTCTAAATGGTTGCAGTTTAAGGTTTTGTGATCTTTGCACAATAGTCTTCCTTTTTAGGTTTAGGGACAAACAAAGTGGCTAGGTTTAGGCAAGAATTTTGGAAAAGTTCATAATGCCTGATGTTATCTCAAGGAGCATGTTGTTTGCACCCACTTTACTAAGTGAGTGTGTCATGTAGTGAAGTGAGTGTGTTGTGTAGCCTGACACTGCAGTTAGACCCTTCTCCTTTGCCCAAGTGAAACCTCACAGATTGATGACTCTTAGTCTTGTTTCAAAAAATCTTTTGTATAATGGTACTTTTTTGACAAACATCTTCTACAAACCCTATCTTTAATTATCAAAAAGCTACCATCGTTCTGAGATTTTGATGTCTGAACACACGCAGCTTTACAAATATATTACAGTAATTAATTGGCAAAATTTTTTCACTCAGGAATTACAACCACATCATACATCTGACCAGACATTCAATGTTACACTTCAGTACTTCCATGCATTGCTTCATGCTACTGTAGTACTGAGGTGTTATTTCCAGCACTGGTGGATGCAAGTGTGCATTAGACCAGGCTTTGTTGAAAAGTTGCAGTTCCTTCTGTCTACAAACAGAAGAATCTCATTAAGATATTTGCCTCTGGAAATATTCACTCATATTTGGGGAAATTTTGTCTTGCCATTCTGTCTGGAATCTGGCAGAGAGGAGAGGGATAACATTTAAAAAACTTCCTCTGTCTGGTTCTTTGTGTGAAGTGCAGATATCAGCTGTTCATAATAATACGTCAGTGCAGACATGACTTCAGTACTGCAATGATTAACTGATTAACAGCTGCTGTTGTAGTGACTCATGTGATTGTATAACCAGCAGGTCTATAATGTTGGCAAGGGTTTATAGTAATCTTCACATTGTTGCTGGCTAGCTGTATTATTGGATGTTATGTGTGGGCATTTCCTGCTCTGGATAAAGAACGTATTGTGAAGGAGAGAGTGACGACATCTACACGACATGCACTTATACAGAGCAATGTGCCCCTCTGCCCCAAGGGGCTGAAATGATAAAAATGCTTTGACTGACCATGCGCCCTTGTGTCTTCCCCTCCTGGACAGTCACAGAGGGACAAACCATCTTATTTTCGAGTGTGTGTGTCTTTATTTTCCTCTTATTTCAAGGGGATGTGCTATTTTAGGCTGGGAGCATGCAGGTTTATAGTCAAGCCAAACACCAAACCAGCTGATTACACTGATTTGGTCTTTGTAGTGTTGTGTTAGAAATGAAATCCAACAACACGCATGGTTGGCTCTTCCTGTCCTGTAATTCAGTCTGCTTAGAGGAGCTGCCACTCTAAATATACTAAATATACTCCATTTGTATAACTTCAATGGAAACTTGTAGTCAAATTGTCTAAATCCAGTCAAGAAAAACATTTTGGGGAACCACTGCTGTGTGTGTGGGCTTATGGCTCATGCATGGAGATGAGATTAATGCTGACAGTGTTTCTCTCCTCTTGCAGAAGCATATTTGTCCAAATGTCTTTTGAGACTCATTAATCTCTACCTACACACTCACACATAGAATGACTCATGCTGGATTACACTGGATTGCGATAGTAGTATGTTTACTAAAAACCATTTTTCAATTGTCACATTGTTTATCTATGGCTGCCAGACTCTGCGCACCTGCCAGTTAACCTTAGAGGAAAGGTGAAGCAGGCTCTGTTTCTCCGCATGGCTTCCTGGATAGATGACCAAATGTGTGCTTGGACCATAACAAACCTGTTAATCCAGAAACATAGTGTCCTCGTGACTCTTCCTCTTTTCCCTCAAATATTCTGCCTCTTTGTTTCCGTCTGTTTGTATCAACTTGACATATCTAAATTTACAGGCCTTCTCTCAGTCTTAATTTTGTCACAGATTCCTTCAATTCTCACCCCCTCCTTCACTGTACCCTCCTGTCAGCTTCATTACCGTCATCATGCCTCCTCCATCTTCTCCGCCCCTTCTATCCCTTGTCTTTCCCCTGCTGCCTATCCTTTCTGTGAGCACACATTTTTCTTATCTCCACATTCTTACATCCACCTTATCTCCCTATCTTCCGCCCCCTCTTTCAACCCTACCTAAGAGCATGCTGTTGGACTGTGTTGAAACAACACCAGTTAAATGTGGGACAAGAAGGAAAAGAAAGAAAGGGGAAAAACAGCTATTAATCAGAGGTTGGATTGGCCAACAGCCGACTTAACTGAGAGCAGAAGAGGTGGTTGAGACAGAAAGAAAAATAAACACAGAGGCTACTGTGAGTGGGTGGGGATTGAGATATTCTACCACTTATATTACTGTACTCCTAGCCAGTTTTTCTCCAGCTGCTCTTGTGTAACACCACCAACACTTAGTAATCACGGAGACAAAACACTGATGAATATAAGACAAACTGATTGTATTGCACTACTCCACATTTCTCACATTATACCTACAATATGCTCAACCTCTTTACACACACACTTAAACACATTTTTGCATAAACGCACACAAATTACTCGCGTCCTATATGAGTACGAAATGCACACGCCAACCGTGGGTGCAGCTGCACTGATTTCTCAAGAACTACACACTGCAGCTGTGAATGGACTCTAGGTGAGTCACAAGCAGCAGTATGAATTCTCCCAGAGGCGCCGATTTCTATATTCTGTGCTTTTCCTACTGTTTTGGTGGAAGTTTCAGTGTGATATTTACTGTTCCCCCAGGTTATCTCCCACTGTGAGTCATAGGCAGAGACTGGTATAAACAAGGGAGGTTTATGTAAGACAAAGGCCCATATAGTAAAAGAAAATAGATGTTTTTCGATAAGAGGTGCATGTTTGGGGGATGCGACCGGCAGCTGTTAAACTAGATGAGTTGTAGGATTGTGTAATCCTCAGGGGCCTGGAGGTCCCTCCGTGTCACTTGGCTCTCTGAGCTTCACCACACTCCGCAGTACAGCTGTCAGCTCCTGGCATCCATGACTCAAGCAGAAGTAACAGAAAAGGGGAGCAGAGTCCTTATGCGTGGGACAAAAAAACAGAAGACTTTTAGGGGAGAAAGAAACTGATATTCATCCAAAGAACATTTTATGGCAGAGATAGTGTGGAAAATGTTAATATGCCCATCTGCCATTGAATGAAACCATCTGGGACTCCTTTTGGTTCTTTGGCTTGATCATTTCGATGGTGCAACTTATTATATAACTTACAAGCTGAACTCTTGCCTTTCTTTGTGTCTGAGTGTGTCGGTATATGTGCCATGTATTCTGAAACCATACACCTGACCACGCCCTGTGTGTCCGCCAGTGTCATGCTGCAGAAACCTTGTGGGAGTTGCATTGACCTGCCCTCTGAATCCGCATAGCAAGGCTGTAACATGCACTCCTGAAATGAGACATAATGGGAATGTCCCACTGATGCTTTAAACACAGTTCTTTTGGTGTTAATGTTTGTGTAGCTAATGTTGTTTGTTAAAAATAGGGCCGTGCCATATTACAATATGTATGGAAAAGTCTTATTTACATAATTTGAATATTGCCTTGGGTTCAGACTTGACAGGAGTTAACAGAGGGGGAATGTTTTGCTACCGTGAAGCTTGGAGTACACAAAACAGACTTTATAATATGGTTATTTCATTTAGACAGTGTATTTATTGATTTACCAGAAAGATGCAATATTGTGATTATATTCCGCTATAAAGTATAGCCAGACCCACTCACCATTTAATCAATATTATCGGCTGATACTTTTGTTTGTTTAATAAGATATTTCTTTGCTTTCTTTTCTAAAAATTGGTTGCCAATGCTATACTTTCTATGTATGATTTATAAAAAAAGCACAATATGTTAAATATTCTGCAGGTTCTCCCCGTGGGTACGTGGGTTTACTCCGGGTACTCCGGTTTCCTCCCACAGTCCAAAAACCTGCACATTAGGTGAATTGGCGATTCTAAA
>JAOWBC010001714.1:17280220-17291600 GCA_028566105.1 Hypoplectrus providencianus
CCCTGCGATAGGCTGGCCACCTGTCCTGGGTGTACCCCGCCTCTGGCCCAGAGCCGGCTGAGATAGGCACAGCCTCCGCGTGACCCGGGATTACCTGGATGAAGCGGTTCGGAAAATGAATGAATGAATGAATGAATGAATGTTAAATATTCTCTAATGAAGTCATGTGAGTGCAAAATTGGTGCACACTCCCCATAGAAAATGTCTACTTCATTCCAGCTCAAACAACTGGTGAATTTTTTTAACTAAAACTGATATTTTAAGTGGACATAAACTACTTTTTAATATTATTTTGTTTTATCTCAATCACACTCTATAATCCAAATAAGAACTGACCTATGTTAGAAGACACTGTCAATATGGCCTAGCACTATATTAAATGTGATTTTTTTTTCTCTGTCAACAGCGGCACACTGGAAGGATGGTGTGACACACAGACAAACACTCGTAGGGACCAGTCATTGTTCACCACTCTGAGGCAGACCATGGCGCCCATGCCTCTCTTTTTCCTGGGCCTCCTCATCTCCTTCCTCCATCCTTCAGATGCCCAGACTATCATTGGCTCCTCCCCCTCATTCTCTCCTCTGGACCTGCCTGTTAGCTCTCACCCTCAACCAACCAAGCAGACTGCTAGATTCTGGCCTTCTTTGCCTCCCAGAGGGCGCAGCGATGTGCCTATCAGAGCCACAGTCCGATATAGACTGACAACTGTGACTGCAATGCAACAGGGGCAAACAATGTCCCGTCCTACCGCACAGTCCACTCCCTCTTTTATATCTGCCCTTTCTACGCAGAACCTCAGCAGCGGGCCGATTTTAACTGAACCGACCGCCTCCAGGCTGAGGACTGATACAGCTAGTTTAGCATTCAGCAGGGCTTTAGCAAAAGCAGATGCTACTACAAAAGGCTCAACTCCACCGATGGCCACTTTCACTTCCAATGCTGTCTCTGAGTCCACAGGTGATAAGCCAGTGACAGCAGGAAATCCAGAGGAAGGATATATGAAAGTGACCCAGGATGACAATGTGCAGGAGTTGGGATCAGGTCGTCTTCCAACAGTGACACCTGTGAAGGAGCAATCACCTGTTCTGCCATCAACAGTTGGTGATGAAATGGCACAGTTTCAGCCACAGGCACAGACGGCAATATCTAAATTGTCTGATTTAAAAACACCACCACTGGATAGTCAGACTGTGAAGCCTCACCTGCTTACAACAGTCAGTAAAGTCTCTTTGACACCACTGACTGAAACAAGAGCCACACTGTCCCCTGTGGTCACAGAGGCGGCAACTCGGACTGTCGTATTAACTGGTAAGAAATCAAATCTATCAGTAATAATTACTATGAATATCATGCTGCATTCCTAAGTCAAAGTTTGAGGTAAAAAAAAAACTCAGTTAAAAAGTCCATCTTACCTGTCTAAAAACATTCCAGGTTCTCAATGCCAAACATGAACAAAAATGGCTGACCATGAAAAACTGGTGTTTTCTTGGCAAGCGTACACTCTTTTGAACTCTTAGCACTGCAGCCTGCTTGCAAAGACGAACAAAACAGAGCAGGAAACTTGAAACATGACCTAGCTAATTCTTTCACTGTACTTTATCTACACGAAGAACAGATTGTACTATATGATACACTTTATTACTTTAATTTAATACAGGCAAATACACTTTATGTGACCTGTACCATTAATAGTGTGAACTTCCATGGGTGCTGCCACTGCTGTTTAACTTTATATACATGCTTGTCCAGAAAGTCAGTTTGTTTGTTTGTTTTTCTTGAGGAGGTTGGAAAGTGTTTATGTTTATGTCATAATCTTTACATCCTGTTACAAATGTAGTCTTTTCCTCCACTTTTTAGGTAAACTGACAGAGAACACTCCTTCCACCGTCAGAGAAACTCCGAAGCCAGACTCTGCTGCTGTGACATTACCCCAGTCAAAGACTACCACCACAGGCTCTAGCAATAAACAGCCACAGACTCCAAAACAACCAGTTAACACCACAACACCACAAGTGACAACTAAACCTACATCTAGAATCTATACGACTACAGAGGAGGCCGTGAGAATATCCTCCAAACCAACAAGTCAACCAAACAAAACGGCACAACTGGGAAAAAATACTGCCAGCACTACTGTACAGTTTTCAAGAACAGGTAAGAGCAAGGGCCTTTTACTCTGTAGTCGACTACTTTTAAAGTGCCGTGTAACCTTTTGATAATTTAAAATGGAATTATTTGTGCAGCTGTAACTTTTTTTTACTGGATGACTCTGGAAATGGCTTCAAAGGAGGGGAAAAATCAGAGACACTTTTCCATGGAAAGTGGGGTGGTAGTTGTGTGGGGTAGATGCAGTGAGGGAAGTAAGTACGCGCCAGAGGTGAGAGGGAGGGTGGAAGAGGGGGCGGCTGGAGTCGCAGCCAGGCAAAGAGATAGACAAGAGCAAAGTAGGGTCTGAAAGTCCACAGTTGGGAATACAGATGAGAGAGTGGATGGGGTGGGTGAAAGTATGATGGAAGAAAGGTACAGGCAGAGAAATGTAGGGAGTGGGGATGGTAATGAAAACCAGATGCATGGGATGAAGGGAGGGGAGCTGAGAAAAACGTCGATGGAAAAGGAAAAAGCATGACACATGGGGAGCATGACCCAGTCTCTTAGATACAAAGGGAACAACATATTAATGACTTTTAAACACTCAGGCTCTCCTGTCCCATGAGCACATGTAAAGTCTTCAAGTAGCGTCAGTAATTATTACCTTGCATCGATGACATTGCCACTTTGTACTGTGTGGATACATCTGTCCATTTTTTTGTCAGGGTCACAAACATGTCAGTGTGTGTCCTACGAGATGGAACAGGATATTTATTTTTTAGTTCATTGCAACTTGTGAACATATAAAGCAGTGTAAGCAGTGTGTATGTGTGTGTTAAAGACAAAACTCAGGGGTAAGTGTATCCAGCTGTGAAATGTGATCAGCACATCTGGAATGTGTCTTGCTCCTGTAAGAAGAAAAAAAAGGGGGTTTGAGGGAAGGAAGTAAAACATACCTTTATATAAATAAAGAAGTGTGTCTGTGATCTGTATGCAGGACTCGCCTGTGTGAGTCTGAAAGTGAAACGTGTGTGTAATAGGAGGGACTGAGCAAGGGAGGGAGCCAGGAAGTGAAACACATGTTGGAGTGAGTCATTAGTCAGCGTGTCAGCTTTGTGGGTGATTTCTACATGAAGAAGATGGGCCTAACATCCTCTGAGTGGCTGACGGATTTAATGTTTCGCTACTCATCGTGTTGTTCATTCATCACAAAGTAAAAGTTTAAAAGTTAAATTCTATATTAAAGATAAAAACAAATTGTTGCCTTATGCTGCAACTATTCCTACGTATTCCATATTATTAATGTCAATTCATGGTGTTCACTTTGTTTTTTATGTCATGTGTTATCTTTACCTGTGAGTAGTTCTGTGATGAATGGCCCCATGAATATAATGCTGTTGGGTGTTCCCAGGCCATGCAGAAGGATAAGGTGGAGTGCCTTGAACAAACAGAATTATGTTTGTGCTTATGAGATGCCACATTGTCAAGGTGTTGTCTCATCCCATGAGGTAGTTATGCATTGTATAACACTGCAGATTTGAACAGAGGGTTTCCGTGGCTGCTTTGTGTCACTGTTTGTTTGTGTTGCATAATAAAGATGGTCTAGTTAATTACATAATCAAATCCAATTAAGCCCCACAGTCACTATTCAGTTATCCTGAGGATTTATGCTTAGCATAACATCTTATCAATGAACGCATGGACTTAATGTACTTAATCATTTATTGTTGATACATCCTGCTGAGATTCTCAGCATTCTATGATTGCTACTACATGACTTAATATAACTACCTAACTTAATTTTGGCATTTTACTTTAAATGTTTAAATGAGAAAAAGACAAAATCTAGTCATAGTCTATAGTCATAGGCTAGTCTTTGGCTCAAATATGAAAAACATTCTCCTCAACTGACATGCTGTTATAAGAAGATGTTCTCTACTTGATTTTAGGAATGTGTGTCTTATTTAGTAAATGCACAAGGTGTGATCTGTTTCTGCTCACACAAAGGGGCATGATTTGTGGTTTAGGTGAGTTATTTTCATACTCGGCTAGCTTTTAGGATACCATGTTGCAGCTATGGGTAGCAGCACACTTACCTGATACTTGCAGAGAGCAGGGAGAAGTAAAGTGATGCAATATCAATAGGATTTCAAAAATATTATTTTAAAGCTCTACAGCTTGGCTTATTTCATTAAATCTTGTCTTAATTTTATCATATACATGGCTGGGATATCGTGTATGTGCAGGATGCTTTTGTTACATGGAAAACTGACAGATTGCTCAAGCTCATGACTATAGTGGTGAGCTATACCCCTCTAGTGGCTCTGAATAGTATTACATTTACTATTGTACTCTGCTGAAAAACACTGAAAACCAAAACTCTGATTCTCTTTTGCAGGGACCTCTTCCTTCCTTACCACCGGATTTGTACCTGTCACCAGACCAAGGTTAAGCCCCACATATCAGGCTGGTATTGCTCAGAGGAACCGCTCCATTCTTCTGGGTCATCCCCACCAAGCTCCCTACTCCACCAACAACCCGGCTCCCTCTCCCAGCAGCATTCCGTCCACTAATAGTACGCTTCTCTACTGGGGCGACCTGAGCCGGACACTGGCTTTTGCCTGGGAGCTGCATGTCTACGGATCAGCGAGCCTCTTCCTCCTCCTATTCGCTGGAGCTGCTCTTGGCCTCACCTTGTCCCCTGCAGCGAACTGTCCCCATCGTGGGGCTCTTGCACTCGCCAATGCCCTGTTGTTTCTGGCTGGAGGCCTTCGGGCAGCACTGTTTCTGATAGACCCCTACGGTACACGGAAATTCCTCCCTCGCCCTGCAGTCACGGCCCTCTACAACTTGCCTCTACACTTGCTGGTTTGGACACAAGCTGCCCTGGCACTGCTCGCACTGAGGGTCGCAGGAGTAAGTGTGTTACCTTCCACTTTGGAGCGCCCACCATTGGTGGCTGTGTTGGCGGTTTTGCAGTGTACCCTTCTGCTGGCAGCTGATCTGCTTTCCCCAGCCCTGTCACCTGTGGTGCCCGTGACACTACAGGTTCTATCCCTCTGCTGGGGTCTGGCTCTCTGTCTGGGCTTCCTCTGCTATGTGTTTCCACGTATACGCTGCCCTTCCATTCCCCACCCTGGAGTCCCTGAAGAGGCCAGGAGGAAGGCTTGGACAGGGAGCAAGAGGTTAGGGGTGATCCTGGGGAGAGTGTTGGCAGTGTGTGCTGTTCTGGGAGCACTGTGCTGTGGGCTGCATGTTCATGCCACCTTATGGCTTTATGGACTGCTAGGGAACTGGACGCGTTTCAACTGGGGATGGTGGCTAGTCCACTTCTGGGCCCGACTCCTTGAGCTTGCTTGGGGGTTCTCCCTTCTACTTCTCAGTTCCTGGGTATTCTGGAGGCCTCAAGGTTGCCATGGAAGAGAGGAGGGTGGACAAGACAGCAGAGCAGCAGGCGACCTGCCATCCCCAGGCCAATCTACAGGCTCCACTCAAAGACATACCTGCTGGTCCAAGATAGTCCAAAGCCTGAGGGGGAAGCCCTGTAGAAAGTCTGACAGTAATGGCGTGGGAGGAGGAGGAGGAGGAGGAGGAGGAGGAGGGGGAGGACCAGGGGAGATGCCAAACAACTGGACTGGCCATGAGCGCCCTGGAGCCGACATCAGCAAGAGTCTGATCAGGAACCAGAACCACGAGCAGGCCAACGCCCAGTCACGTTGCGTCAAAGACAGTAACCGGGGACGCAACCCGCGAGGCCACTCTGCAGAGCGAGGCATATCTGACGGCTCCACAGGCTCGCTGCTGAGACTGCAGGCGCTGGGCCGGCCTCCACAGCGCTCAGTGAGTGGCAGCCTGGATCAGGAGAGGGACACGTCAGTCTCCCTTTATGAGTTCGATCTGCGCCCTCCATCTCCAATTGACCTGACCCGTAGCATTGACGAGGCCCTGCACAGGGAGCACCTGCTTGGAGGAGGGAGCTTGTTTCATCCTTTGAACCAAACCTCTCAGTCCCCCTCCCCAGGATCAGGGATCAGCCAGGGGCCCTGGCTCCGCAGGAACAGTGATCCTCAGATGCTTTCTGAGAGTAGCGATGCCCCGACAGAGTCTTCCATGCCACTGGGGGGCAGTGTTCTCAGCAGTGTGCCCAGCAGGCAGGTGACTGCTCCCCCCACGCCCTCCCACCAGGGCCACAGGTGGGCTGGGAACACAGTAGGAAGCGTCCCCTCATCGGTGTCCTGTCCTGTGTCACTTCGTCCCTCCAGAACATCAACAGGGAATCTGGGGGAGGATGGAGTGGACGACACAAGGCCCTTTATCACCCCTGACTCAGAGAGGGTGCGGGGAAGGGCTGGGAGGCCAGTGGGGTCACGGAGTTACCTAGAGGTCAGCCGACATGACGACTCTGCCAGTGTTAGCAGTGAGATTATTGACCTATGAAACAAACTCTGGAAATGAGGACCAATGACCACACATCAAACACACCCATTTAACAAATATTGTTCCTGACTAAGACTTTGACAACATTTGGTAAATTAGATCATTAAGCTGCCTAAAGATGAGTTATTTTTACAAGAGGGAAACTACTTAAAAGTGTGTCTCGGTGATGACCTTAAAGGAAATCACCTAGCTGCCTTTTATCTTGTTAAATGGGTTTAACAACTGTGTTTGTGGAACTGATATGGAAAAACTTTTACTCTAGGAGTAAAACTTGGAGATAGAGCACAGATAAACAACATACACTCACAGCTCTTTCTATTTCTCTTTTCAGACACACATACACACATTTATTTCTTTCTCATCCTGTTTCGAGGGGTCACACGAAGATAAGTCGCTTCTTTAAGACATTGGCAAGGAGTGTCGGTCAGCCTGGTGGAGCTCTATCACAGTGCAACACTTCATTGTAATTCTGTGTTACATCTTCTTAGCCGTTTTTTTATGTTTATTCATGCTATTTTGTGGAAAATAAAGACCCAAATGAATGATTTAAAAAAACATTTGAAATTGGGTCAAATTTGGCCAAAAAGAAAATTAAACACACCAAAGAGATTCATCTAGCTAGTCATGCAACTTGAAACATGCATTTACTTATTTGTGACCTTGAATCATTAGTTCATTGTAATCACTGTGAATATATTTTTTTTATCTAACATCATCAAAACAGAAAGTGTAAAAGAAGCAGTAGTGAGCGGAGCTATGTTGCAGCTTGCACTGAAAAGTTGAGAATATTTTAACTTCTGTGCACATCTAAAAACTGTTGCACCAGGAAGGAGTGCCACCAGGTGCACTGTATCACAAAAAAACGTCTGTAGCGACATAAGCGACACAGTGTGATCAGGGCCTTATTCTTGACCACAAACCCACCTGCATAACACTGGCATCACTTCCATGGACACTGAGACCATACATACATTTCAAACAGTCCTAATAGGCTCCTTAGCAGGTTCCTGCTTGTGAAGTTTAAAGGGTTAATACTTATGTGGTTTCTTGCATCTTTAGGTCCCATTTCTATTGTTTCTGTGAAAAAAAAAATGTCTGCATATCAGCAATTGTGAATTTTGTTGCTTTTTTATGTTTATTAGCTGTCTTCCATGATTCAGTTTGCTTTGTGATGTGAAGATGTGCCATACATAACCTTGGTTGGTTCCGTGCTATTTTTATGGTTCTATAAACCCATTATTTGGGTTAGCTCTCTATAGCGTCTTACCAGTATCATAGTGACTCAGCTACGGATTACTACTTCTAAGCTCTTAACGTGCTGCTGCTGTTGTTGTTGTCCAGTCTGCCTTGTATGTTAATGTGAAGCTGGTTGCATAAAGAGGCAGGTAGTAAACAACAGCCAGGGACATGCTTGTGTGTGAAACTGTCGCTGAGGCTTTTAGCTGTAGCTGAACTTCACAGTAAACTTCAACCATTCGCCTGGCAAGTTAATACAGTTCATCTTTTTTTTTTTTTGTTAATCAATAATTATGTACGCTTTAAGCCTCTGACTGCATTTTCCACAGGGTTTGACAAACATTAAACATAATCATAACCCCATCAGTTGCATCTGACCAATCAGACTCATGTAAACTAGTTAAATGCTTCACAGCTTTGCAGGGCTGCAGCACATCAGACTGGCTTGGCATGAACCTCAGATCTCTTATAATAGACATAAAGCACTTAACTCTAAAGCCTGAGCACTAGTATTTAGTGCAAGTATTTTACTACTCAAGAGAAAAAATATCTTTCAAATACATAATGTATAAGCAACAATGTAAATAATGCTATTTTTGATGTTCATGAATAAAGGTGTATTTGAAACATAGTGGTAGTTGTTACTGTGAAAGACAATCTAAAGTGGTTTTGCTTATGTGTCTGAGATGTGCAGACCGTTATGCTATTTCAACATCAGAGATTTGCAGAGATGTGACAGAGGTGAGCCAAGGACTTCCTGTGCTATGTTAGAAAGATGTTATTCTGCAGGTTTTGGTAAATTATTCACAAATCACCATGGTCTGCAGGATTTTGAACTCTTTAAGGTAATGACAGTATCAGAAAGAAACAAAATACTTCACCTGGATCATTTTTACTTTATCTTGGAGCTGTTTGGTGATTCTGAAAACACCACAGTGCTTCCTCCTCAGTCTTACATTTGAAAAGTTTTGTTCCAACATCCTGTTTTGTCTTGTTTTCCCAAGATGACTGAAATGCTACCTTGCTTATCTGTTGTGACTTTTCAGTCCTACATTTCAAGAAGTGACATGTTTTCACAAAGTGGACAGACATCATTTTTGAATGAAACTTTTTTCATGCCTCTGTTTCTGATGACAGCCAATCCATGACTTGTTTTCCAGTTACCTCAGGGTGACTTGCAGTACCTCCCAGTGATGTGAGATGCTTGACTTGTTTAGTATTTACAGTACAATGGCCTTGTGTTGTTGTCTACATTCCAATAAAACTGTATTTGCTGTTACCTCTTTGACCAGGGTGGTGCCTCCAGCACCCATAGTATTTCCCCTCAAACAAGCAGTATGTGCCATAGAAAACACGATCAATGTGCCCCCTCCGGTCTGTAGTCACAGTGCAAATCAAGTATTAGATCATTCAATTATTTTGCTCAATGAACTTTTGTTCTTGTATTCCTTGCTGCATTTCATGTCTGGATTCAAATAAAAACAAGAAAACATATTACCATTGTGGGTTTTTTTTTATTTTATGTATTTATGTATTAGTGATTCTGCAGCCACCAACTTTTCCTAGCAATAATATCTAACAACTTGACCAAGTAAGCTTCAAATTGCATGTTAAGTCACAAAATCCTGCAGGTAAGCCTTATAGTTGTATTATATGTGTATCACCTGATTCCTACTCAAATAATCATATTTGGTGCTAACGTGCCACCTATTGGCTGACTGAATTAATACATCTGGTAGTCAACAAGAAAACAAGCTGAGCAAGCGCCATGTAGTGGTGTCAAAGAGCAAAATGGTGAGTTTGGTGCATTTTGTTAACATGATATACTTTTGGTGAAATAGTGTCAGTAGTGATTTTCTTCTTTCTTCTTTAGGTTAGGGATAGGGTTAACTTAAGCAAATCAAGAGACTAGAATGTCATGCTTTGTGTTTCTGCTCATTTTAATGCTGCTTTGCTGATGTTAGTTATGTTTGTGTTTATGTGTGCTGATATTGAGCTTGGGTAGGCTGGTTAAAATGCCACATTTGAAAATGAAGCCTTCCTGCTGCAGCTTTCACTGGGTATACAACAGCCTCTAAACTTCTGTACGAAACTTCAGAGCTGAATTCTTCATTTTACGCTTGTAGTCTTCATCAAACCTTTCAGCCTGGGCCACAGTGAAGTGATTCTTCCAGTCACCAACTTTCCCTGCAGAAACCAAGAGAAGGAATAAGCTAAATGATAAAATAGAGTCAATTGGAATTATCCAAATGTTGATGCAAACAGAAAAACATATTTGCAAGGAACTCTTTTCCCAACTTCACTTCACCTTTTCTGATGAATGGAGACACCTTTTGGTTCATACTTTGGACATGGGAATTATTGGTCATCTTGTTTTCTTTCATATTGTCAAATTTCACTTCAGTTATGACTTTTTCCTTCTCTTCAGCTGAAGGAGACAAACCAAGGAAAGAACATAGTCTGTCTATTTCTCGTCCTGTGTCCTGCAGAAAAGGTAGGAATCCCAGCATCAGCTGAATAGCATGAAAATATAACAATGTACACATAGTAATAATATAACAGATGGTACTCATGGTATAAAATACATGTAGTTGATCTTCAGTTAATCTGGGTACAAAGCAGTGATGGAATTTGGGGAAGTACATCTAAGCAAAGATGAAGTCAAAAGACAACATGTGGGTAAGGGCCTTGGACCTACTTGAGTTTGAGGCCATTAGGACATAAGGGCTATATAGAAGCGCTTAAGGACAGGGCAAACTTTTTTGGTATTTGTTTTTTTAAATAAATTAAGATTATGTGTGAAGATACTCAGTGAAAAAATGTTGAACAACTCCTTTGTTTGTATAACAATTGATTTTTTAAGCAACTAACCTGAATAAACATGAGAATTAATGACCTGCAGAGATATGTAGAAAGCATTTTTATTCAATTATCTTTTAATGAATAACTCTAACCCACAACCTCAGCTCACCTCAATCAGATCTTCATAAAACATGTAATGGAGTTTTGAATAAGACTGTTTCTTCTCCCACCAGTTGTTCACATGGTCGTACCACGATCCAAACACCACTGAAGACACAGAAAAGTAGATGAGCTGGCATTAGAAATTTACATTCTATATGACAATGACACTGAAATGACTTTGAACTCACCCTTTCCCTCCATGTAATCCTGCAGAAACTTGCTCCAGTCTCCTGGTTCTGGCAAGCCATGGTTCATGCAGGCAAAGTGGTAAAAGGAAACCACATTGTCCTTTGCATTACGAGCCACATAGACTATCTACAGAGAGAGAAATCGCATCATTTTTACCTATCTGATTCTATGTCATTATTAAAAGTTCAGTAAGTGACGAAGAATGATTGAACACATTATGAGGCCAGATATTTCATTACTTAATAGTTTCTGCTCAATCAAATACATTAATTTTGCAAAGATTGTGATGCAATATAATAAGTAAAGTATTTGCCATATAAATCATGATAAAATACTTAATAAAGTGCTGATATATCTATAATTATACAGCGCAATATGTAGAGTCCTTATTGATAGATAGATAGATAGATAGATAGATAGATAGATAGATAGATAGATAGATAGATAGATAGATAGATAGATA
>JAOWBC010001714.1:17297648-17313269 GCA_028566105.1 Hypoplectrus providencianus
TAGATAGATAGATAGATAGATAGATAGATAGATAGATAGATAGATAGATAGATAGATAGATAGATAGATAGATATGGTCTTCAAAGTGTTACCAAAGACACATGACCCATACATTTCACAGACAACATAACGACATGCATGATCTTTACCCTGCAGTTTTGCTCCCAGAAGGACTTGGGTATAAGCTGGACTGGGAGATGAGTTTTAATGAGACGAGGAGTGGTGGGAAGTTGGTTTGCCACGTCTGTACCTTTGTGAAGAGAAGCATTAGTCAGTGACCAACTTCATGCATTGTCATAGTTGGTGTGTAGTTTTTTCCCCATAAACCAGACTGTATTCCACCAGTGTTGCTGACTGTGTGTAGCCCAAGGCTGAGTGTTAAGTTTGTCTCACAAGTTGCAAGCAACAGTATCACAGACAAAGCATATGGCCTATTCTGGCATGTTTTGAAGGTTAGAAGCAGAATGGTGAACATTGAGGAGCATTTAGTGGCTAAAGGGCGAGATGATTTACTCAGGAGGTCATGGAGGAGACCAAAGTTGGAGTAAAAAGGAAGTGAATATTGAATTAATCCACAACTTGTTTTCACTGTTCACAATGGGCCTCTCACATCACGGAGCAATTGACTATATTCCATCTCCAACACACAATACTGAGAGCCTGCTCCAATGTGTCCAGACTAGCTCCAGTCAAAGAGGCAAAGTGACATTTTTTTTAACACTGTAAAAAAAGCATAAAATTATTATTCAACCTTTGGGTCGAGATGGTTTGCAAAACTCCAGGAATGGCACTCTGTCATTAAGAGGGACGGACACCTGACGCTCTGGAAATGTCTGCCCAAAATGCAGGAGATCCAGGATGTAACTGACCCATGTGGTTCCTGATGTTAAAACACATGGACATATTATGTTCAGTGGCATGCACATAAGAAACATATGTATCCAGAGCATTCTTAAGCATAATATGGAAAAGTAAAAGTACAACTAGATTGCTACAAGTTTTATACTCCTGTATACACAAACCCACCTGCTTTAGGATAAGTAACAATGAGAATATCATCTGGTCGAGCTTTAAAGTTCTGTATGTTGTCCCAGTTGTCAGTGAAGTATCTGCTCATTGAGATTCCATGGAAGTCAAACAGTTTTGGCCGAGCTGGTAGCTCCATCTGTGAAAATTACTTATTTTAGATTTAAAATTTTGGCAGAATGGTAACAGACTACACGAACCATAACAAGTTCATCTAGTCCAGATAAGAACAAATTGTAAATTTTAAAGTAGTCATGTAATATTCTTTAAAAGCAGTATTTCTTTTATTGTTACTGCATTTTAACAACCACAGTTTATTTCCGCATCTTTTTATTTCTCTGAGTCAGAACGTTGCAGGTTAAACTGTAACACCTCTACCGATCTGGTGATGTTTTTGTGTTGCCAAAGTCACCCATGATTTGTCAAAGGTGAGAGAAGTTTTGATTGTCGAATCTTTATCCGTTTCCCACTTTTTTCACATCCCACCACCAGAGTCCGACAAAACATCATCCTACAAGCTTTTGCAGGCGCACAGCTCCTGATAGTTCTTGCTACTATTGGAAAGTTAAAATAAATGATCAGATAAACATAGTGCACAAGGTAGTGTACAATATTAACTGTTGTGGAGTAAAATGTAAAGCAGCAGCATTTATACTCAGGCAGAGTACAAGTACTTGGAAGTTGCTGAGTAAAAGTACGAATAGACATTATGAAGGACAAAGTAGGACAATACAGTAACAGGAGTGAAAATCGGTTGCAAATTACTATGCTTATATGACGAACATGGAGCAACATGTTGGACACGGCATTCATGGACATATATAACACATTCCAATAAGTTGCTTGAATGTAGTTATGTTAAATAAAATACTTTAAATCATCTTGCTAAGCTCATTGCTTGTGTCCCAAGGTTTCCAAGCAGTACCACCCAAAGGGTCCTTAGTAAGTTCTTTCAAATTCAAGCCACAAAAAGCATTTCTTACCATTAGCAGGAGATCAACTCTTCCTGAAAGGTGAAAGGCAAAGGTCACTGCAATAGATGCCTAAAACCAAATACAATTCACACTGAAATACACAAAAGAGCAATTACAGTCTATGACTTCTCTGCTTAACTAGTTCACTGTTGTTAAATATTGAGAATATGCCTCCAGGTTTTAATCACTAATCCAGGTAAAATATTATCCATTACACATGTTAATCATTAATCTGCCAAATCACTTTCAAGCGTAACTCCATTAAAAAAATAGAGTGTACATATCCCGGTTGTTTTATTTCATTTAATTTTATCAGTTATTATCACTGTATTGAGCTTGCTGAATGTGTGAACTGCTGTTATCTACTAAGTCAGAGGTGACTTCTTTGTTAGGTTATATCAGGCCACACAACATTATCTCGGTTCATATTTTTAGGTGTTTAATATCTTGTAGTGCTCCTTCCATTGAATTAATGTTCAGATTTATCTTTTACGCTTAAGATGGGCTTTAAATAATGGCAAAACCAATGCAATGCATTTTACAAATGAATATTTTGTATATTGATAGAGGTTAAATTCAAAATATTGCTTCATGTTGTAAGTATCTTGATATTTGGCTTGTTAATTGTCTTTCTTTTGTCTTTTTCTTTTAAAACGTCAACATGATAATCTTTTTCTTTTTCTATTTTGTTCTTTGATTAAAATAAAAGAGTGAGGCTGAAGTTTGAGTTTTATTTCAGAATCAAGTCCAGGTTTCCTTTGTGGCTACAAGGAGGTTGGTTTTCTGCCAATTTCGTGACCAGTTCTTGATAACGTTGATCTGCTGTATATGAATTAATCAGTTTGTGAGATACAACATAACAAAGCATTGAGGTTAGTAATTAAACACAAAACAACTACACTTTGTACACACCTAACCCAACAGGGTGGGGTGGCCTTCTCTTACCTCTTATGACTCTCTTATGTCATTATTTAATTTTTTGCTATGTCATCCTGGTTAAACTCTAATCTTTTATTTGCGCTTTGATTGCATAGAAAGTTGATTGTAGTTCCAGTAGCACTGATTGTTGTTGCTATTTGCATGACAACATCATAAGTTGTGCACCAGACGAATAAACACTCCTCAGGCCAAACTGGGTGTATTGGTGTAGGGGTGTGTGGCACTGAGGGTGTACAGGACAATATGTTTATTGTGTAAACTGCAAAAACTTTGGTTAAATATGACTCTTTTGACTTTTGATTGTACCATTTTATTTTTCAAGGTCAAATGTATATGAATTTTCTTTTATTGTTTAATTGCCAATATAGTTTGGAATATTAAAAGGCATATGAATGAAACATAAATGAAACAGATAAAACTATTCTTTTGTTCTCATTTAAGCAGTAGTAAGCTATGTGAAAAATGTACAAGTAGTAATCAAGCATAATGCTTTTATTTCTTTGTGCATGTTAATTCAAGGTTCACAGCCCTATTCAGATATTTACAAGAAGGCAGCACCTGTGCTATTACATAGGAGGCAAAAGTATATTGATTTTCTAACAGAAATGCTACACAATCAGTCATTAATTCTTCCCAACATGTTGGGATCTGATTAAATTATATCACGGAACTGAAGAGTGGTGTCCGTCATCTTCTTCTTGTAGTCTTCATCAAACTGCTCATTCTGGGCCACAGTGAAATGGTTCTTCCAGTCACCAACTTTCCCTGCAGAACAACAGATGGTCAGACATGTTTATGGTGCTTTTAACACACATTTATCTGTGTATTCATCAGGTTACCTTTTCTCATGAATGGGGAAATTTTGAAATCCATCACTGGGTTTGTAGAATAGTTTGCCATCTTGTCCTTCTTCATATTATCAAACTGAGCTCCGCCTGCAACTCTTTTCTTCTCCTCGTCTGAACAAGACAAACCAAGAAAGCTGCAGAGTCTGTCGATTTCTCGTCCAGTATCCTGAAAACAGTCATCAGATATCATCACTGCTATAAATACAAAGTACCATGAACAGACATGAAAAGACACCAACAATAGCAACTAAGTTACCTCAATCATATCTTCATAGAACATGTAGTGGAGTTTGGAGTAAGTCTGTTTCTTCTTCCACCAGCCGTTCACATGGTCGTACCAGGATCCAAACACCACTGAGGCCACAACACATGAAAGCACTTCAGTAGCGGTAAAAAACATTCCTGTCTCATGCAGTATATATGTGTATGAATTCATACATACTCTTTCCATCCAAGAATCTCTGGAAGAAGCTGCTCCAGTCTCCAGGCTCTGGCTCAACTCTATTCATGCGATCAAAGTGAAAAAAAGACACCATGTTGTCTTTGGCATTGCGGGCCACGTAGACTATCTACAGATGAAGAGAGAAAATATATGCTTATTGTTACTTGTCCTCTATTTCGGGATCCTGTGATTATACTGACCCTGCAGTTCTGCTCCCAAAAGGACTTTGGCACAAACTGGACTGGAAAATGAGTCTTAATGAGTCGAGGAGAAGTGGGAAGGTTGTCCACCATCTCTATACCTGCACGAAAAGACAAAGTAAGTGAAGCCCTGATCCTGTAAAGTGCTTAGGTGGTTTCTTGATTGCTACAGTAAAACCCTAAAGGTCATGCCAGTATTTCTACATTTACAATAATGTATGTGGAATATTGTGGTCTGTTCAACCTGAAACTAAAGACGGCTTGAAAATCTCCAAGAAAGGCACTCTATCATAGACTGGGACGGATGCCTGACGCTCTGTCTGACCAAAATACAGCAGGTCGAGGATGTAGGAGATCCATGTGGTTCCTAAGTGAGCATAGAGGAAAAAAGGAAAATGATCCAAACCTTTCACCTTCATAGAAATGTCATTTATAAGCTATAAAGCATTTAAACTCTGTTTATGTTTATGCACTTACCTGCTTTGGGGTAAGTTGCAATCAGTATATCATCTGGCCTGGCCTGAAAATTTTGAACGTTTTCCCAGTTGTCTGTGAATATGCGGGTCATTGACACACCATGGAAATCAAACAGTTCTGGTCGAGGGGGTAAGGCCACCTTTAAAAAAAAAAAAAAAAAAAAATTAAAACATGTAAAGCATGTGGTCATTGTATGAGATTAATTGGACTGCAGTTAATGGATTTTGTTAAGGACAATCAACCATTGTTCAGTGTCTGCTGCTGACAATGATTCACTTCTGTTTGTAAAAAATGACAGAAACAATCATTAAAAATTGTCTGCTCTGAGAATCTGGTTGCTCTCAACATTTAGATGCATTTCGAAATACTTCTGTGTACAAGTCTATTCTGATTTTCACAACATTCTTCTTTTAACAAGTATAAAACTCCACTTAAAAATCAAACACAGTGTAACTCTTTGAAAACATATTTAGATTAATTAGAGAAATACCTGGTCTGGATCTAAAGACATGTTGAAATCTCCTGGTTTCTCCTGCCGTTTTTCTGATACTTGTCACGTCTCCTGTTGTAGATTTGAGGAAACGGTTCTGCTTCCTGTATCTCTTTGTTCCATACCACTCTATCATGACTGCAGGCTTGTGTTTTTTGCTGTAGCCCCGCCCCCTTTCCAAATGTCCAGGGAGTTTGACCTTTACCCCTCAGTTCTCTCACAGTTCATGGGATATGGAACCGTATACCTAGAGTATGCTTTTTTTTTTTTATTATTCAATGTGACAAGACTCCTAATTCTTTATGAGTGTCTAGCCATTTTTCTACCAAAATATTTTCTTTAAATGTTAAAAAAAAAGTGCCAGCAATAAGACCAAGTGGAGCAGAGAAGCAAACAGGACAGTCGTCTTTTTTTTCTTACTATTTATAATAAAAATAGATACCTATATGTAAAAATCCATGCCTGGTGTAAGTCTTTCAACCTCAATTGGTGTCATAATAATGAACAATTCTTCATGACCATTATCTCTAACGTAATTACCTCTACTCAAAGTGGCTCTTGATAACATGCATAACAGACAACGCCATATAAATTAACCATCTCAAACCAGAGAACACTCTACTAATTGCAAACTCAAATCTCAAAAGCTTATTCCCCTCCATCAGGTCCTTAACGGGCTTGTAGGGCCAACACACTATCCACTATCAAGAGTAGAAATATAAAGGGTTTCAGGGGTTCTTTGTGCTTAAAGTGCAAAACCCGGTCAGGATGGTGGGGGTTGTCAGAACTGGAGTGTGAGAAGTAAGAAGTTCACACTTGCAAGATCTGACAACATTGTTAACTCTACAACATCTGCAGATCTCAAGGGGGGTTTAGGGCTGTAATGCAAAAGGAGCTTGATGTTGTCATACCTCATGATTGGTGAAAGGAGGTACCCATCAGGATCAACTCAACCTATTCTTGTGTCTGCCTCACTTTATTTTAACTTAAGTCCTGGCACAGGCTTTGATCTTACAGACAGTTGTTTTTCTGTGTGAAAGTGATGCAGCACAACAGCAGCAGATGATTCTTGTGTTTTTTTCCCCTTGTTTTTTAATACGTGAGGCAAAGCCCTTGATGTTACACTACAACCCTCCTAACTGGTTGCCATTTTTTAACCTCACACTGACTCACTGATCATACACTGACCAGTCTCACGAAAACTAGAATTCAAATTTGTTAAGTGCATTTCTTGGTCTTATATATGTAATTTTGATTCTTATACATTCAACATTCTTTGGCGTCTATCATATAAGAACTGTTCTCATCAGCTGTTCACATATATCCAATAGCTCAGGGACACACTGTTAATCATCATTTAGTTGCTGCCTCCTATTGAATATATTCTGTCGGTTACTAGTACCCTTTCACTGCCATATCATAACCAAGTCTCTGTATATTCATTTTATGGTATATATCGTAATTATGGATGTAATTATGGATTGCTGCTCAGGAAAGATGTGGAAGAGTTTGTGTTGCGGACACAAAGCATAACAGCATGTTGTAAATCAGTTCAAAAGTTTATTTAACCCTTTGATGCAAAACATGGGTCAAAAGTGACCCGGCTGAGTTTTTATCTTCCATATCTTTGCAATAATTTAATTTCGTCATTCAGTATTCAAGGTATTCCTCAATACACACAATGGAGCACCTGCAAGAGCAGCTGTATGATCCAGTGCTCCCAGCTCAATGACTGCTACACTGGAGGATTCGCTACATCCTCAAACCCACCTTCTAATTTACTTTTTATATTTTTGGAAATATATTTAATTTGTTGCTGTTTTATTTACTTTACTTCTTTGTTGTTGTGATGTGTTAACCTTAGTAAAACTGTGTTTGTGTCTGAACATCAAGTTGTCCTGATTGCTGTTGAGGTGTCTGCTCAGCTGGACATCTGCTTTCTGCTGGACATCTGCTTTCTGTCCAGACCTGTTGGCCTTAAGGTCACCTAGGGGACATTAGCATGTATATGGGCTTATTGTGCTTTAACCTAAGGAATGTGCCCCTTTACTTTATAACCTCTACCTCCCCTTTTTGGTTAATGACAAACTTGAAACAAAGTTGGACGTTTAACATTAAGTCCTATCTGGGTAAGCCCTTATATAAGACTTGGACACTGAAGGGTTGTCAGAAGATCCTATTCAGCTTCGGGTTCGCTCACAGGCATTACATTGTGCTTGTTCGATGCTGTACTTCTTTTAATAAACCTTCTTAAAAGCAAGTCAGTGTCAGCAAAACTTTCTTCAACATCTTCACATCATTGCCATGGAATATACATCACTGTCTTATATAAACAGTGGTTTAAATGCATTTCAATATATTGGAGTACTCATTGTGGGGCAAAGAAAAAAAATGAACACAAAACTCACCTAAATGAATCAATTAGAGGCTATAAATGCTGTTTAAAACTTCACACCAATCCATCCCATATTGTCAAGAGCATGGAAACTTCACAGTGACTGCAGAAAGCTGAAGCACCAGCCAAGAAACATAACATGCACCACATTTTATTTCATATAATAAATAAAAAGACTGAAATTGATATGTTGATTTTGGTACATTCAGCCAGTAGTGGAAGGAGGAATCTGATCTTTTATCCAATAGTAGTCATGATAATACACACTTTAAAAAGACTCTGTTATAAGTAAGTCATTCTTTCATTATCTTTCTCAAGTAAAAGTTCAAAAGTTCAATGTAAAAAACTTATGGTAATTTCAGAATCATCTATAGTGTCATATTGTATTTTACACAAAGGTAAAGGTTTGTAAAGGTAAAGCAAACTTTAATGTCACAATATACTGTTGGATATCTTAATATGTCGGTAATTTACATTCTTAAAGAAGTACAAAGATTTCAAAATGTGTTTAATTCCCACAAGACATAAACTGAGGTATAGCAGGTGAGTGATCCTCTGGGCTGCAGACACGGAGGGAAAACACTGGAATGGAATGTGAGGTACTGAAGAAATACATGAAAATACCACAGGGAGGAAACACTGAACTGGAGCTATGAGAGTCACTGGTCGCATTATGAGAAAACACTCCAGGTATCTGTAGTGGAGCTTAATTTCCAGATGAAGAACAGTACAGGAGTGTCTGCAGCCGAGGCCGGAAACTGGAGTAAACTCCCACATTTAGGAAAAAGTAGTAAGGGAAGGGAAAGAGAGAGACACACAGGCAGACAGTCATGGCCAGAGACCCAGACCATGAAAATCTACCTGTAGAGTCTTAGCACCAAACACTTTCTGTGAAGACCTAATATAATTTCTACATGACAATAATATTTTTACTATTGTTGAAATGTCAAGTCTGGTCTGGTCTGAATCTACGTGTACACATCCTGTCCAGTCCTGTTTAAACTTCTTCTCTGAACTGAAGAGTGGTGTCCATCATCTTCTTCTTGTAGTCTTCATCAAACTGCTCATTCTGGGCCACAGTGAAATGGTTCTTCCAGTCACCAACTTTCCCTGCAGAACAACAGAGGGTCACACATGATTTAGTTTAAGGCACTTTTAACACACATTTATCTGTGTATTCATCAGGTTACCTTTTCTCATGAAGGGAGAAATTTTGAAATCCATCACTGGGTTTGAAGAATAGTTTGCCATGTTGTCCTTCTTCATATTATCAAACTGCACTCCGCCTGCAACTCTTTTCTTCTCCTCGTCTGAACAAGACAAACCAAGAAAGCTGCAGAGTTTGTCGATTTCCCGTCCAGTATCCTGAAAAAAAACAAACCCAATATTATTACTGCTATGGCAGAAGAGTAGCATGAACAGGAAGACGCCAACAATAGCAACTAAGTTACCTCAATCATATCTTCGTAGAACATGTAGTGGAGTTTGGAGTAAGTCTGTTTCTTCTTCCACCAGCCGTTCACATGGTCATACCAGGATCCAAACACCACTGAGGCCACATGAAAGCACTTCAGTAGAGGTAAATGGCATTCCTGTCTCATGCAGTATATATGTGTATGAATTCATACATACTCTTTCCATCCAAGAATCTCTGGAAGTAGCTGCTCCAGTCTCCAGGCTCTGGCTCAATCTTATTCATTTGATCAAAGTGAAAAAAAGACACCATGTTGTCTTTGGCATTGCGGGCCACGTAGACTATCTACAGAAAAGAAAGCAAAATGTCTTGCCTCACAATCTTTGTTGGTGTTATTCAGCCTTTATACTAAATGTATGTGTTATTGTTACTGACCCTGCAGTTCTGCTCCCAAAAGGACTTTGGCACAAACTGGACTGGAAAATGAGTCTTAATGAGTCGAGGAGAGGTGGGAAGGTTGTCCACCATGTCTTTACCTGCGTGAGGAGATAAAGATGTAGTAAGTGGAGCCCTGATCCTGTGAAGTGCTTCGTGATTGCTACACCACGGTATAGAGAATGTCTTGGGACAAAGCAAACTCCAAACCTCCAGGCTTTAACAGTAAAGCTATTGCAAAAGTGCCCTAAAATGTCGATCCTTTTATTTGCCAGAAACGGGAGACTCCACTGTTGTCAGACTCAGTGACAAAGTTTAAGTAAAAGATAGAAAAGCACTGCACAGTATACTGAAGGTGGAGTGTGTTTTCATGTTTGTGCTACATGCATGTGGAATCTGGTTAGTGTGGCTCATTGTCTTTTCTACCTGAACCCAAAGATGGGACAAAAATCTCCATGAAAGGCACTCGATCATAGATTGGGACGGATGCCTGACGCTCTGTTTGACCAAAATACAGCAGGTCGAGGATGTAGGAGATCCATGTGGTTCCTAAAAAAGCACAGTAAAGAAAAAATAAACTTTCATTCATACACATATCAATTATGAGCTTTAAAACATGTACACAGGATTTTCACGTTTATGCACTTACCTGCTTTGGGGTAAGTTGCAATCAGTATATCATCTGGCCTGGCCTGGAAGTTTTGAACGTTTTCCCAGTTGTCTGTGAATATGCGGGTCATTGACACTCCATGGAAATCAAACAGTTCTGGTCGAGGGGGTAAGGCCACCTTTAAAAAGAAAAAAAATAATAAAACATGTTAAGCATATGGTCATTGTATGAAATTAATTGGACTGCAGTTAATGGATTTTGTGAAGGACAATGTAACCATTGTTCAGAGTCTGCTGCAGACAATGATTCACTTCTGTTCATAAAGAGGTCAGAAACAATAATTAAAAATGGTCTGCTCAGAGAATCTGGTTGCTCTCGAAATTTAGATGCATTTCAAACTACTTCTGTGTATAAATCAATTCTGATTTTCTCAACATTCCACATTTTACAAGAAAAAATCTCCACTTGAGAGTCAAACACAATGTAGCTATTTGAAAAGAGACTTGGATTAATTAGAGAAATACCTGGTCTGGATCTAAAGACATGCTGAAATCTCCGCTGTTTTTCTGAAACTTTTCAGTCTCCTGTTGCAGATTTGAGGAAACGGTTCCTCTTCCTGTATCTCCTTGTTACATAACACCCTCTCGATTGTATCTGCTGGCTCATGTTTTTGCTCTAGCCCCACCCTCCCAAATAACAGGGGAGTTTACCCTTTATTCCCCAGTTCTCTCACACACACACTCCATGGGATTGTAACCTTATACATATTTCTTCAACAGTCAACTATTTTAAGTGTGGCCCATAATGGCCCATTTATATTAAGGATCTGTTTTATCCCTTTTATTTTGATATTGACTTCAATTTGTGGAGAGAGAGAGAGAGAGAGAGAGAGAGAGAGAGAGAGAGAGAGAGAGAGAGAGAAGCCTCACATACTATCAGACTTATATTTGTAGAGATCATTTTCTGATTTTGATGGTTATTACAATAAATATAATTAACCTCAATGTCATTTATTTTTGTACTTTAAAGCAAACATATTGTACTTTTTTTCCTCAGTTTCCAGCAGGATCTCCTGTTAACAAGTTTCAGTTCAATTCAAGTTTTCAATTCAATTTTTTTTTCTGTGTAAAATGTATATAATTCATAGATGTGGCACATCTCCAGCAGATAATACTTATTCCTGTTATAAATAAACCAAATTCTTGTCTTGTTTTTTGTTGTTGTTGTTGTTGTTTTTTTTTATAAATACATGTCAGGCAAAGCCCTTACATGACAGCAAACCCTCCTCAGTGATCATCATTTTTAGGATCTCTAAAACCAAACAGTCTAAGTGGAATTAAAATCTATTGAGTGTACTGAGTATTTGTAAGTTGTACATTTCCGGTTTCAAAAGAAAAAAAAGCCTTAGAACATGAATATCTACACTTCTGATATCACATTATGGAGGCAACAGTACTCACAGAAGTAAAATTCCAGCTTAAGGTCAGTCAGGAAGAGAATCTTTTTTCAGCTTAGCACTATAATTTTATTTCTGATACATTCAGCATGTCCATTATTTTGTCAGCTGACAACATGCATTCAATAGCTCAGGGTCTAAGCTACACTGCTACTTGCTACTGTCTAGCTGCGTCCTCTTTTTATTTCTGGTTCTGTCTCGGTAGATTTGTGTTGCTCTTCCTCGTAAATTCAGTATCAACATGTCTTTACATATTCATTTTATATGATATATTCATTTTGGACTCCTCCAAACACATATCTTCTGTTATAATTATCTCATAACATCCTGTATTCTCCAAGTACAAGCTCGCCTTGTCTTTGTAATCACATCATCTGTTTTAATAATGTTTATGAATATATTGTAATCGTTGCTTTGTTCTGGTGAAATCATATGAAAATCATATCGGGTCAGTTCTGACTCCGCATGTACGCAGCCTGTCCAGTCCTGTTTAAACTTCTTCTCTGAACTGAAGAGTGGTGTCCGTCATCTTCTTCTTGTAGTCTTCATCAAACTGCTCATTCTGGGCCACAGTGAAATGGTTCTTCCAGTCACCAACTTTCCCTGCAGAACAACAGAGGGTCAGACATGATTCAGCTAAAGGTGTTTAAAACACATTTAGGGATTAATTCTTTATGTTACCTTTTCTTATGAAAGGAGAAACTTTGAAATCCATAACTGGGTTTGTAGAATAGTTTGCCATGTTGTCCTTCTTCATATTATCAAACTGAGCTTCGACTAAAACTCTTTTCTTCTCCTCGTCTGAACGAGACAAACCAAGAAAGCTGCAGAGTTTGTCCATTTCCCGTCCAGCATCCTGAAAACAGTCATCAGATATCATCACTGCTAGAGGACAAAAGTTGCATAAATAGAAAAAGTTCAACAATAACAATGAAATTACCTCAACCAGGTCTTCATAGAACATGTAATGGAGATTATGATAAGACTGTTTCTTCTTCCACCAGCCATTCACATGGTCGTACCAGGATCCATACAGTACTGTGGCACCAGAACACATGAAAACACTTTCTTTGTGGTGTTCAGTAGCATATATCTCTCATGCAGTAAAAACATATATACATATTTATACATACTCTTTCCATCCATGAATCTCTGGAAGTAGCTGCTCCAGTCTCCAGGTTCTGGCTGTCCCACGTTCATGCGATCAAAGTGAAAAAAAGAGACCATGTTGTCTTTGGCATTGCGGGCCACATAGACAATCTACAGAAGAAGAAAACATAACATATGATATTAATGCAATGCAACAATATGCAACTTTGAAACTCCTGCTGCAGGCACTAGGACCATGGAGAATTTATAAACCTGGATACGGCACAACTGCTCAGCCGTGCATTCAGTTTTTTGCCCATTAGCAGCCCCAAAAATCATTTTCCCACTGACCACCATTATAAAGAGACATCTGTAAATCTGTTGACAGCACATATTGGACAGCAAATAACATCAAATGTGATTTGCCCTTTAAAATAATAATTAAAAAAAGTCTTCAAACATTGACATTTCAAGCAGAAACTACTGACCCTGCAGTTCTGCTCCCAAAAAGACTTTGGCACAAACTGGACTGGAAGATGAATCTTAATGAGTCGAGGAGAGGTGGGCAGGTTGTCTGCCAAGTCCTTTCCTGTATGAAAACAAAAGGATTGAGTAATAAAAGCTCTGATGCTTGATGGGGCTGTGGTAGTTTTTCAACTGCTACATTGTGGTTAATAGGGTGATTCTGATATAAGGTAAAAGGAACTTCCAGCTACAATCACAGGTAACTTAATTTCCAGTGTATGTTTGATCGTCTCTTTGACCTGAAATCATAGAGGGGAAGAGGATCTCCAAAAAAGGCACTCTATCATAGATTGGGACGGATGCCTGACGCTCTGTCCAACCAAAGTGCAGCAGGTCGAGGATGTAGGAGACCCATGTGGTTCCTAAAAGACAGACACAGAGGGATGACTCTTCACCTTCATACACACCTCATTTATGAGCCATGAAGCACACTGGCTGTTCATGTTTATGCACTTACCTGCTTTGGGGTAAGTTGCAATCAGTATATCATCTGGCCTGGCCTGAAAGTTTTGAACGTTTTCCCAGTTGTCTGTGAAAAAGTTGGTCATTGACATTCCATGGAAATCAAACAGTTCTGGCCGAGGGAATGACTACATGTTTAAAAAAGATAAGACAAGAATTAAAACACATAAAGCATACTGTATCATGACTGTGTGAGAGTTTGATTGCATAGATAAGACTCAAAACCTTGTTAGGATTTAATGGGTGTTGTCTTTATTGAGTTAAATTTGCATTGCTCAAAGTGACCTTTAAACATGACTGTGTCCTGCCTGACCAGCCCAACCAAAGATTTGTTGACTGGTCATGCTTATTGATAATGATTTGTGAAAGTCAGCATAATGTGTTTCTAATTTACATCATGGGACATGACCCGTCAAAGATTTGACTTTTTCACACAAAGCATTTCACATATGTGCTTTCCAGCAAAGGCAACAAGATCCATGTCTGTGTCTGGCTCCAGCTGACAACAAACTGACAGCAGAAAGTAACATACAGGTGAGGCTCTGCTACAGCCAACATGGAAACAAATCCAGAACGTCTGGATGAGCTTCAGCAGCTGATGGTGTCCATGTAGAGGAGGAATAAATGAGGCAAAACAAACTACCGTAACTTTAATATGTACTCCTTATTTTGTAGTAATATCCACATTTTTGTCTGTTCATTGGCTTTTGTAATACATTTTTAAGATGTAAAGAGAATACATGGACACTGTATAAAGATAAATCAGCATATTTCACCTTGGTTGACAGTATATTGTAAAACCTCCGATGGGGCTTAAGCCCTAAACATGTAGCTTTATGTCTATTACAGAATACCTGAATCTACAACTACATTCTCGTTTGATCAACCTATTTACCATGAAATGAACCTTAGCACAACATAGCTGTTTGAAAAGCATAATTTTAGACTTTGGATCATTAAGAGACATACCAAGTCTGGAACGGATGACATGCTGCCGGTTTCTCTGCTGTTTTTCTGACACTGATCTCTCCTCTTGCTGTCGTCTTTCCCGGACAAGCAAACAGCTTTTGCTCCTTTCCCCTCAAAAAGACGTGGTTTTCTAGACCCTCCCCTAACTACTAACACATTTCCTCTGCTATTTCCTGTCCACGGGGAAATAAACAGATATATGTTACAGAGGTTTTTCTTTTTCTTTTTTTTTTACTTTTCACAGGAGGCAGGCACAGTTTATATCACCTGCAAACAACTAGCAAACTGTCCTATGAGCTATACAATTTAAAGTTTATACGTCGGAAAAGCACACATTGCATGCACTTTTAAACAATGTCCACCCGTTGGGAATTGTCTTCACAGTGGGTAGGCGTTCCTTAAGAAAACATATGGAGTTCATCTCATTCCTCTGAAGTGCTTTGGGGACGTGGGAAGAATAACACCATCGCTTTCTTTTTTTTTTTTTTTTTATTGGCAGCATTTGTTTTATATACACAGCTCATACAATATTATTTCTGCGCTCATCATCACATATTCCCTTTTAGAATCATCCTGTATTCTCCTAGTACAAGCTCACATTATGTGTTTAATCACATCATCTGGCATATATTTTATTAAAAACATATCATAATCTTTTCTTCATTCTCTGCTCCTGGTTGAAATGCCACGTCAGGTCAGGTCTGAATCCACATGTACGCAGCCTGTCCAGTCCTGTTTAAACTTCTTCTCTGAACTGAAGAGTGGTGTCCGTCATCTTCTTCTTGTAGTCTTCATCAAACTGCTCATTCTGGGCCACAGTGAAATGGTTCTTCCAGTCACCAACTTTCCCTGCAGAACAACAGAGGGTCA
>JAOWBC010001714.1:17322410-17344336 GCA_028566105.1 Hypoplectrus providencianus
GCATGCTTTCTTAATATCAACAAAAAAATACAGTTTATGATGGATAGAAACTGAATAAATGGAAGAAGTAACCAAATAGCTTTAAATTTGGATATTTTATGAGAACCATCTGATTCTACAGGTCTCAAATAGAAATAAGTTGCACTAAACTGTTTCTGTAAAAATGTCCAATATTGGTTACATTTGTGGATGCTTACAGCTTTATTGAATAAATTACACTATGGGTTCTCCCTTTCTCTAGCCATGATTGTGCTGTTTTCATAGAGGTGCAGAATTGTTATAATAAATATACTGCCATGAAAAGCAAAGTCATTGTCATTAAATGTGATAGGAGCAAAAAATGCCCTTCTCAGAGACTGACATAAAACTGGGGTGTTTAAAGTACTCTATAGGAAGTTGGTGTTGTAATAACACAGCAGCCATTTTTCCTCGTCACGGCAGAGAAAGCACAGGTGAGACCTGTGTGCAATGATTTCTTCTGATGGAAAATAACAAGCTGACATTTTGCATGATGCTGTGTTCAATCACCTATGAAATTGCAGATAGTCATAACTTGTTACTTTTGTCATTGTTTTTTCTTTTTTTGATGCTTAAGATGCCTCTTAAGCTGACCTACTCTCTCTCTGTGAAAATTGTCCACTGCAGCTGTACAGAGATGTGTGGAGCACTCCGGTGACTAAACCCTACATGGCTCACAGAGTTCGAGGAACGGTGTGGGGAACGCACTTCTGTCCCTTTGAGGATGTCCTCGGAGTGGGACACGGAGATGGTTTCACTAGCATGCTCGTACCAGGTCAGACTCAATTTCTCATCATGTCATATGTAAAAGCAGACTAACTGGAAGCTGGTGCTGCAATTTGATGTGGTTTTCTGGGTTTCCTAATGGCTGAAACAAACCCTCACAGCAGCCATAACTAAACTGTGGTGTTGTCTATAGGACTTCCCCTCCTAACTGGCCAGATATGTCAGTCAAGTTGTTGTTTTGGTCACTTAGACATAATGAAATTCCAAGCAATGTATGAGCACATCTCTGGTTAAGGTGACATTTAAAATGGTGCATTTATCATTGTGGAGAAGCTCAGCTTCACAGACCAATTTATTAAATAAATTAATTTATAATAAATGTTGATTTTTTTTTTTTAATGCAAATGCATTCTAAATATTGGATTTTAATATGATATGGGATTTTAATAATCATTTTATGCTTTATCAATGCACCATTCTCGACTGCGTTTCTATCTCTTTTCTCCAAATTGACACACAATGCAGAAGTGCCCACATTGCCCTGCTTCCTCTCACACTCACATTCTCACAGTGGTGTCTTCTCATCACATAGACATGCAATACTACAGAGTTTTGCTAATGAAAAGAAAATGTAGTCAAGCAGCAGAAGCACTGAAACACAAGCCTCTGTTGGTGAGCTTTGTTACATTTAACATGAGGAAAATGTCCTGTGTTGAAAACGGTTAAAATGGACAATATCATCACAACACAGCTAAATTCTATTCAGGTTTTAGTTTTAATCGTCCATGCATAACTGTCTTCTACACACTAACATTTATTCCTGTATTCCTCCCTTTTACTTTCACAGGTGCGGGAGAGCCTAACTTTGACGGTCTGGATGCAAATCCATACCGCAGTGCTAAGCAGAGGCAGGAGTGGGAGGTAAAAGCCTTGCTGGACAAGATCCAGCCAGAGCTCATCACCCTCGACCCCAACGAACTGGGACACGTTGACCGCACCACCTTTGAGCAAAGGCACCAAAACCGAGTCCAAGCTCTGGTCAGTGACTGCCACACGTCAAGGTTTATTTTAGGATGTAGAGCTGTAGCTTTGGAAATGCTGATTCTAGACAAACTTGTAATTCACATCCTTCTTTTTCTATTCTCATTTCTGTTTAATAGCACATTAAAAAAAGAACACCACTGAAACAATATAGTTAATACCAGGATACACAAGGCCTAAAACTCTAAAATGGATTTTCCTCAGTTTAGCTGAGAATAAAAAAAAATTAACTGACCATTTTAAATGCAGCTTATTACTAACAAATCATAACATTGAAGCAAAAAATCACACGTGTGGAAAAGGGGAACATGGACCTAAATAAACATAATAAACAAGCAAAAAATAAGACTCAGCCTCATCTATCATGCCAGTTGTACAAGTACTGACCTGAGAGTTTATTAATGCAGTTTCAAACTATAGCTTATACATATTTTATAGAGAAAGGAGTGAGGGGGATTAATGGGAAGAATATGAAGGAGGCTTTACTCTCTAGTTTGGTATATTAATGTAACACTACATAATTTTAATCTACAAAGAAACAAGGAAACCACTCAATGCTCTGGAGCCTTGAGTGGTTGGTACGTCATGTATGTTTTCTTTGTGCCTTATTTCTGCAATAATTCTTGTCTTTTGATTCCAGATTTTCTTGTCTTAAAAAAGTGGGGAAATCTCCCTCAGGAGTTTCAGAACAAAAAATTTTTTTTTGTTTTTAATCAAAATAAAAATGATTGTTTTGTCTCTGTGTCTGTCCAGGGCTTTGACCCGCTTGTCAATGAAAAGTTTGTGCCTAGGCATAAGAAAAAAGGTCGTAGTTCGGCTGGCAGTGTTGAAAAGCGGAAGAGACAAGTGGCTCATGAGGACCAACGGGTGAGTGATCCACAATATAAGATGTAGAGCAATTCAGTGACACTGTGTGGTTGATCTGCATTGTATGGCTCATCTATCACGACTTGTTTACCCCCCCAGGATGTCATCAGGAAAACTGTGGAGGACAAAATGAAGATTGAAATGGAGAGAAAGACGAGGGAGAAAAAGGAGGCGGTGCTATCTGGCAAGAGATCTGCTCTGGACAGATTCAAAAAATAGAAAAGTAGGACCCTTTGTGCAGCTCAAAACAAGTGACATTCTGTGGGAGGGACCTTTGAACTTCATATAAAGGACACATTTTTTGGCGACATTATTCCAAGATGGGGAAAAATCTGAAAACTGCAGAAAAGCTGGAAAGCTGGCTCTCTTCCGTGTGGCAGATCATTTGTAATCAATGTTGAGTGCAGTGAAAGGGCATTTCTATTTAATGCCATAGCCTGAAGGACTTTCTGTCTACACAAGCGGCTAATGTGAGGTTCAGTGGCTCGCAAGGGTGTCATCCAGAATTTATGTTAAGTTGTGATTTTGGGTCTAGTGATAAACACATTTTTCACTTTGTTGAATGGAGTGCTTTGGTGGATGAACTGACTGAGCCTATGTCACAAATTTTATATAAAGTTTCTCTAAAAAACAAACAAACAAACTCATAAATACTAGCTTTTGAATTCAGAGCGTTATGAGTTCACAACCGACTTAACGCACACAATGTCTGACTCTGGTGAACTTGCAGAAAGATTGTAAGAATCATTATCAGCACAAATTCAGCAGCAGGCATGTTTTGGTGTCTGACCTATAGTCACTAGAGACTACACCAGTATGATTATGACAGAAATAGAAGCTACCACAATTGCATTCTCTGTTATTATCTTATTTGTCCAACTCACACCAAACTGGAAAGGTTTCCAGTAACAAACTTTTTTATTCCTGGAATAATCTGTCACATAGAAAAATATATTTTACTCATTTTCAGGTTCGTATCTGCATTTTGGGTTTGTATTAGAACTTTCTGTAATTTCAAAATAAAACAGTTTTTAATCCTGTCTGAATGATGACACCTGTAATATCTATTGGTCTTAAATTGTCTCTCAGCGTTTCTTGTGGCAGTTTCTGGGTTGAATGGCATGTTTCTCACCACAGTATACAACAGTCTTGTGGTTGTTTGGCAGATGCATCAGATCTGCAGCAACATTTACAGTTTAACTTTAATCTGAGATTTATAAAAAAAACACTTTTGATGAAACACCAACTAAATTAGACGGCGATAGAACCCAAAGAGCCTAACATCAACCCAAACAATAATGCTTCAAAATACACAAACCAAATAAAAAGCAATGATCGATTTCCTGGAAATATATCAACATTCATACAAATATATTGTAGTTATGCATTCTTTATGATGTCATCTCTCACATAAATGTTCTATTTTTGTTGTTGTTCTTTTGGACCGTTCCTAGCCATGGTTGTAATATTTACATTAAGCCAGAGTCTGATAATGGCTTTCGTAACTTGCTGTAAGTAAACATCTTTAGTGTTTGAAGATACATCACAGGCAACTTTACCTTTATTGCAGTCAGCACTAGAAATTATTTATGATTTGAAAAGCGCAAGAATTGGAGTCTCTTAAAAGATAAAAGCAGGCAAAATATGACTTGATTACATCCCACTATTTGTGCACTGCAGCACTTTTCCAGGTGCTGAAACATTCGCACGGTGGCATTGTGCAGTTTTTACCTGCTCTCCTCAAACCCAATCTTACAAAAAAAAAGACCTGTGTATGTGTGTACTTCTCCTCTTAAAAAGGACATAAGGCCTCATACAGACCCAACATGCTCGCTGTCAAGACCAACCTGCAGACCATATGGATGTTTTGGTCCTGTCCTTGACTAAACACATTCTGGTCTAACATTTTCAATGCATATTCTAAGATGTTTCACAAAGACATTGCTACTAATCCCTTATGTGCTGTATTTTGTTGTAGCTTTGAGACCCCTTTACTCAAGAGATACCATCATGGCATTTACCTCTCTCATTGCAAGACATCTCATTCTTCTCTCTTGGAAAGCACAAACACCCTGAGTTTTGCAAGATGGATCAGAGACACTATTTATTTTTTCAAAGCTTGAAAAATTAAATATACCCTTAAAGGCTCATTACAGGACTGCCATTTTTAGAGTTTTATGATAGTTTAAAAATACCACTGAATGAAGATGAATGTTAGTGGTCCAGCAGAAGAAACACCCCCCCCCCTTTTTTTTGCCATTTAATTTCATGTTTTGTACTCAGTTATTTTGCTTTTAATTATTATTAATCTTCATTATTATTATTGTTGTGAACTCATAGACTTACTTTACACTATGAGCATCATTCTAATAGACTGTTATAGCTAATTGCTAGCATCTCTACAACCTTTACGCATATAGTAATTTTGTAATAATGATTTGTTCTCATATTCATGGTTTTGACCTCAGGGGACAGCAGGGTGGGAAAGACAGATGGGGTTGGGGGAGGGAGGGTGAGGTGAGTTGTTGTGGGATAGGGGTAGGGAAGCTTTAGCTCTGTTACTACCTTATAGCAGCTGCTGTCTTATGATTAATTACACTTTTGCTTGTTTGTTTCTTACAATTAAAATGTTTGATAATATGATCTATTCAAAACTCAAAAAAAATGTTAAAAGACAAAAATGACATAAGACAAATTGAACATTAGATACATAGTGGTTTATTTGTGACAGTATTTGACTCAAACATATATTTCCTGAGTGTAAACACACTGACTTTCTCTCTCTTTACATTATGGGTGAAGCAAGACAACTTGAGGCTTTATCTAAACATTTTGTAAATTGTCTTCCAAAGTGCTCTCAGTCCAGACCCTCCAGCAGAAAAATTTCATTCACACTCTACCTAATGTTTAATCTCAGTATTACAGAGGAAGGTAATAAATACTACAACTAAGCGGGATTATATCTGTGTACCACATCAGTCTCATGGTTATATTTCAGATGTTGGTTGATATGCTGCCTCCAAAGACAGAAGATTAAATTTCTTAGCTGTCTTGTTTATGGCAAGTCTGGGATTGTATCTTTCCATCTCCAGTTGTCCACTGTCTAGTTAATGACATATTATTTCATTATTATAACTGGTTACAAAGAAGTTTAATAATTGGATACACAGGTCATCGATTTTCTATTAAGAACATAAAAATGCAAATAAAAATGTATTTGAAAGACTTCCATCCTACTGAGTGTACGAAGCCTGTGGTTTGATATCTATTTTACTGTTGTTTGGAGCGCCATGCACTTAAGCATCTTAATAGACCTGCATCTACAGTTGAAGTACCTGGTGACAGACTACGCCGGTGTTCTTTATATGAAGGTGGTGTCCTTTAAACATAAGACTTGGTGTGCTGCTAGAGATACCACTTCCTGTGGGCATTTCCTCATGGTGTTTACTATCAGCATGCTGGTGTTCTTTCTACATCTAAAATATGTGTCAGTATAATAATGAAAGCTCCTGTAACAGTCTAAGGATATCTTAAAGACTGCTGTGACAATTCTTCATACAACCAGCAGATAATCCTCTTATTTAATTTTTTTTGTTTGCAAAAAAGCCAGTTGTGTACATAATTGTGTTTAAAAAAATAAAGCTATAAAAATAAAGTGACATTTTTTCAGTGCTTCACAGCCTGAAGAGCACTTGTGCTGTTCACAGTATTGAAGCGAGGCACAGCCCCATAATGAGTCCAGTTTTCCTTCCTATCGGACCCTACAAGCCCTGCTCCAGCCCCAGCACTGACCCCAGCATCGCCCTGACTTTGCACAGCCCCAGAGAAGCACGTAGACTCAGCCAGGAGCAGGGGTGTGCGGTGTGGACATCAGCCCAGTAGTGCAGCATCTCCCTTGGAGAGATCTGGTGGATGGACACCATGGCCTGATAGCAGCAGCGACCATATGGCACAGCTGGGCCTCCAGCGAAGAGCGGGCAGTGCGAGGGCAGCACTCCGGCTGTACGGGCACACAGACCAACAAACACATCCTCAGGGGGCAGAGGTGTGGATAAAGGTGATGCAGAGGCTGCCAGGGAAATCTTGAGCAATGCAGAGCGGGACAGGACGTAAGCTGTACCACTGCAGTAGTCAGGGAAGACATTAGGAGGGTAGGCCCCTGAGGGGAGGTAGTGCTTGCTGTCCGGGTCACGGTTCGGGGCCACACGCACATGCACCCTGCCAAGGTACAAGTCTCCTTGTTCATAGGGGTTACGGCTCTTGTTCAGGAAGTGCAGGAGGGCGCTGGGATTGAACAGGACATCATCATCCACTTTGGCCATGAAGTGAGCCTGAGGGCAGAACCGGCGGGCCCAGCCCAGCAAGGACAGGGTCTTCAGGGTGAGGTTGGAGTAGGTGTCCAGAAAACGCCCCTGAATCAGGTCTCCTCGCTCTCTGGCCTCTTCTATCAGCAGCTTGGCCAGTCCAGGGTCAGATGCCACACCCACCATAAAAAGGGTCATGACCCGCAGGCCCCTCACCTCCACCTCTCCTCCCCAGGTGTCCCGGATGGCTTGGCGCGCCCTCTGGTTTGCAGGAGCCGAGGTAACCATGGTGATGAGATAAGGCTTGGCACGCTGGCACACGAGCGGGCTGGGCATGAGCAAGAACTCCTCGGGTCTGGTGGGAGGGACGCTCTGCGGGGGGATGATGGCTGCGTGCGGCTCCACCACCGCGTTCATGCTCATGGAGGTGACCCATAGCTCGATGAAGTCCAGAAAGAACAAAGCCAACAGGGTTGCGCACGCTATCGCAGCGCACAGATAAGGCAAAACACCCAGCCTGCTCCCACGTTTCCCAAACCGAGGTTTACAACCCCATAGTCCCCGTCCCACCATGGCCAACCTCCACCCCCACTGCGCTGCTCTGAAGACCGCTGTAGTTCCTCTGTCTCACCCGTTTCTCACCGGTCCCCTTTACCTTGTCTCCACGACTAGAATTCCTCTACTCTCATTGCGTCCTTTCCTGATCCAGTCACTGCTCCTTAGCTCCGATGTGCAGTAACGCGCAGCAGCAGCAGCAGCCGGAGGAGACCGGCAGCCAGACAGTGCCGGTGAGGATGCGGTAAAAAAAGAAGCCGGTTGTCTGCTTTTGCCCTGGTGCTGCAGCCTCTGTCTGTTTCACAAAGTGGGATAGGCCTATGCAGTTGCGCAACTGAAACAGTCGATTCGACAGCAGCCCAAAGCGATTTCTGCCCTGATTCTTTACTATAACGTGGAGCTGCTCTGAGGTCGACTGCGACAAAGGAGGAAAATGTGCCAAATAATCACAAATTGCCTTGAGTGATAATACGCGTCCTGATGCTGTGGTTATGAGGTGCCCTCTGCCTCTGAGGAGCAGTTTTGTTTTTCTGGCTGTGTATCTCACAATCTACACAACGATCCTTCACAGTCTACTCCCCGATCTACTGGATATCCAAATCCAAACTGGATTAAACGACATGTTGCATCGACAAATGTTGACCCATCAAAGAATGGTTATTTAATATTTGCATACGCTGCATTTCATTTATGCGTCAGGTTACAGAGAAGATTACATTAAAAGAAAACCGAGTATATTTTAGGAAATTATTTTTTCTTTGCAGGGAAATGTATATGGTTTATAGATTATGAAAACCCTATAATTAAATTAAAGCCTGATAGCCTTAAATTCAGATTGTAGCTGCAATATGGACGATTTAATATCGACGCATGTTTTGTCTACAGGGATGGATCCAAGAAGAGATAAATGAACAATAAACTAATCCAATCGGAGTCCATAAAAGACAATGAGTGGAAAGTTATGACTGAAAAAAACATGATTTTTATTCATGGTAGGATTTTATTCACCACGGTCATTTGAATGGATGTGTGTCCTTGCCGTGCGCCTATTGTTGTTCCATCCATCACACCTGGTGGTGCAGGGCGACATCTACCGGGCATTCAGGGGTACTTTCATTTTTCCTGAGGTAGATATGAAGTCTTATTTGTTTCTATACACTTGTGAGAGATCCTCATGTAAATACAGTGAATGGCTTATGCAGATGTGAAGCGATTATTGCAGAGATGTAGTGAAAGATACTTAGAAAAATATAATCTAATAAATATAATAATATAATATTTATCATTTAGTGTAGTTACAATATGTTCAAAACGAGTCATTCATATTTCCAGCTCATCTACAATGTCCAAGGTCAATTTTAAGAGTGATCCACTTTTTTCATGTTTTATCACATTTTAAAAGACGTGTACATTTTTTCATACATTCACACAATATTTTCACAGCTGCAAATCTCATTCCAAAACTTTTGAAAAGCTCAAAATATAAATAACCCTTATTTTAACCCAATCATTTCTTCACTGGCCCAAACGCACAGATGTTGCTTGTAAAGCATTTGAGATATTCCTTTTTATTTGCTCTGTGTTTCATGCATCCCACTCTTGCATGTTATCTATGTCAGCCTGAGATTGTGAGAAAAATTAAAACAAACATAAACATCTTATCTTAAATACAATACACAAACAGACTTGATTGTTAAACTGTTAGGGATTGCCCTCTGGGGTGAGGAGAGATGATGATGATCAGAGGCAGTTGTGTGATGCTGGGGTAATGGGATGATCCTCAGAAAACCAAGGCAGTCTGGTACAGAGCCAGATACCTTATGTACAACATATGCCTATCATGTTTGTCTAAAAGAGAAAATAGAGATGCATGTTACAGGAAAATTAATCTGTTTTTACATGTTATGTGTTGTGTGATTTTTCATTCTTCACAGTGGCATAGCCAGACTGAATGGTTTGGTTTACTACCACCACCACCAGCTACTGCCTGACTTTAATCACTTTAAGATAGACCCAACATGTGTTTAGACCTTTATTTTTACAGTCTATGGTTTAGACTCTCTGTGGGCCACCTGGGACCAGGACTCGGTATAGCCAAGTTAGATGAGCAACACACCTCCCCTACATTTTTAACTGGTGGAGGCTACTCTGCGTTGTGTTTAAGTAGAAGAAGCAGCTCACTCGCTCTCTTTTGGTGGCAATCTCTGTTTATTCTGATAGACAAAAATAAAAACAATGCTTCAGTCAGGCCTGCCCTCAATCTCAGCTCCTATAAATTACAAACATGCTTTAATATAACACTTAATGCAGCTTACCTCACCATGAAGCACTTAGTCAAAAGCAAAGAGACGAGTGGGTGGGCCCAATATATATGTGGACAACAAAAACGACTGTGGGGTACATGAATGCAACATAACAGGTTCCACATGCTGAGTCAGCAAAACAACAACATATAAGGTAAGAACAAAATCAACAGATTTTGAGTAATTATGACAATATATATAATAACAAAAAAAAACAAACAAACAAAAAAAATATATATATATATAAATATTTTATTTGAATAAGTGCTTTAATATTATCACTGTTACATGTACTTGCAAGGTCAAGTCTACTGCAGGACAGTATTTACACAAAGTAGATTCCATCAGCATGAGACTGGTCAAGATACAGCACAAATCGGATTCAGTGGAAGTAAACAATCACACACTGACCATGCACATGTTTGCATCATGCCCACTGATACATTGATACACTTTGTGGGTTGTTGTGAAAATAGACTGTGGACCCCAACCTCCTTCTACCCTTTGTAGCTTATATTTCAATGCCCACCACACAAAAATCCAAATACTTGTTGTAAAACAACAACAAGTCAAATTTGTTGGACATCATAATATTTTACTTCAAGTGGCAGATGTCTGAAGTACAATTTAAATTCAATATAAAGACGGAACAGATGGCTTGGCATTTGACCATTTTACATTAAACTGTTAATCCAACGCCAGCATTTTAATTTAGTGTAAATGTTTCAAGGATTTATATTTTCTTTATACTTTATGTCATTGTACTTTATTGAAGAGAGCAGACCAGGAAACTTTAAAAGAAAGAAAGCAGGATAAAAAAAGATACGCTTTCTTATTTTGTGTTATTTTTATAACACATAACTTGACAACAAAGTCCATAGACAGTCAGACATGATGACGTCAGTCCTGTCTGGCTCGCGCGAGGGGTGGGTGGGGGTGGGGGGTATTGGAGGCGCGCGGGGACGCGAGCGAGAGGAAGGAGAAAAAAAAACCTCAACCATCATCAACGCGCTGGTGGTGCGGGGTCACGAACTATGACCTTTAACAGAAGAAAACCAAAACAAATATTTTATAAAATAGCAGAGGGCCCAAAATCTGTGACCGCCGCTCCTCGGAGGTAAGTCTCAGTCCCGAATTGAAAACCGTAGAAAGCCCGCTGAGATACTGGATGATAAAAGAGCGCAGCTAATCCTACCAGCTAGCTCGTTAGCTTGCCGATGCGGCGCTCGCTTCCTGCCCGACTCTGGCAGCTAGGGATCCGGGCAGGGACAGCGGAACGCTGGGCGGAGTCTAGCCATGCTAATATGCTTAAACAGACAGTTAAACTAATTATTTGTGTGTGACATTAATGTCCACTTAATCCGAACCAATCCCTGCATGCTAGAGTGACAAATCCAGGAGCGGAGACGGCTGCAGGCTCCTGCTGCAGCTGTTGTTGCGTTTGCTTGTGTTAAATTAGCTGCAACAGCTAACACAGGGAAGCTTAGCTGCTGCAGATGAACTCGACCCTTTTACCTTTGCCTTCTCGGGGACATAAGCGTGTTGAAATGACTACTACTATATTCAACAAAACTGTTTTTAATTTTTACATTTATTACGTATACAGCAACAGCCGACTGTCCCATAGTCTGGAAAGAAAACGGCTGTTATATATTTATCATAAGGAATTGCCGCCTGTGTTATTGGCTTACTGCCAGATTATCCATTTTGTTCTGTGTTGTGATGCGTTAGTAGAGGAGGTATTGATGGGCACTCAGTTGGACCAATCGGTGAAGAATATGAAGCAGCACTCTCCTCCTTTTGGTCAGTGTGCATATGGAGCTACTGCAGGAAAATTAATCAGTTATGCTGTCAAATTGTATTCTTTGTATTTTGATTCCAAATCAGCAAAGATAGAGTCGGAGTAAACGGCAAGGAGATAATTGAGTGCAGGTGTAGTCTATTACTTAATTATACAAGAGAAGAAGCCAAAATGCATCGTAATTACTCACAATAAATAGTTTTATATATTTTTAAATACAAATGAAATGGGTTGGTGACATGTCTATAGCTCTGAATTTTGACTATCAACTTATGAACAAGACTTGATTACAGTGTTTCTTCTCTGATTCGATGCACAGCTTTTTGATTCTTCATGTAACTTAGTAAGTTGGTAGATCCTTTTTCGCTGTGCAGTGGAATATATAGGAAAGGATGCACTAATTTATCTTTTCAGTCCTGATACCAAACCACTACCTGGGCTTGGGGTAGTAGCCGATGCCAAGCATTAAATCAATACCATTGTTTTTTTTTCAAAAGCTAGATGCCTCACTATCAAATTTGATATTATGATAACTGTACGTGCATTCCTAAAAGCACACTAAAATGGAAGCAACAGTAGCAGTTAAAACTGCTGTGATTTGTGCTTGCTCATGGGAAAGTTGGTACATTTCTATGGTAAGACATCACTTGTTTTATCTTTGTTTAGTGTCCTTTTGGACAATGTGAGTTTTCATCATACTTTAGTGTAATCTGGTTATCAACCGTCTCTTAAATCTGATGTCATTGTCGCGCTCCAAGGTAATAATCTAGTTTGTGGTGATAGATCTGCAATGATACCAAACTGGATTTATCAGACAAATTATGAAGCCATGTTGTCCGAACGGGAATAAAAGTTAATTATGTGATGTGGAAAAAAACTAGACAAGACACAAGAGCTTTTTTATTCTTTTTTGCTTTTTTTAAGTCTCTTTTCTGACTTTCTTTTTAGACATCCATTAACATTTCGTAAAAAAAGAGAAAACATTTCAATCCCAGTGAGAAATTGTTATGCTACTGTGCATCACCAAAGTGCCACAAATCAGACAAAACATCCCCTATAAATCATCAAAAGGAAAGTTGTGTTCATCACGGTTAAAATGTTGTATTACAGTCATCATCATCCTGCATCCCTGTCTTTCCACCAGCCTGGGTATTATACTTGTAAAACTCTCTTGGCGCTGGCCTACTCTTCTGCGACAGTTTGCACCTTTGTGGTTGATTGTCTGTGGCATCTTTCCAAACAGACCTCACTAATGACCTTACATCATCATGACGACCAACCTGAATCTGCTCTCTCAGCAGAAAGTGGACTCTGAGCACGAGGCAGAGGTGAGCGTGCCGAGGGAGCCATTTATAAAGAACCTTTTGCTGGCTTATTCCTTAATACCCATATGAAGGTTATTGAAATTGGTGTGTCTCTCTTTGTGTGGTTGGTGGATTTTGTTTTTATTTGTTGACATAGAGACATACATTTTCTAGACAGTTCAGACTTGTATTAACCTAAACATGTTGTATAATAACATTTCTATGCTCTATTTAGGCTCAAGTAAACCTGCATTGTAGACTTATTGTTTATGATTTGTGTTGTTTAAATGTGTTTCAAATTGTAGGTGCCACCCTCTCCTTCAGACTCGGTGATGAGTGAGTCTCCACAGCGCTTTCAGGTCATCTCCACTGAGCCTGCCACAACACCACAGCGAATACAGGTAACTGGCTTCAGAGAATACAGCACTGCTGCTACATCTTGATATTATCTTCTTAAAGCACATTAGCTGCAGTGTTGAACAAGTTGACATTACAACATATAACTTATCTTCCCCACCATCTGTGTCACTCTGCTCTCTTTCTTTTCCCTCTTTAAACCCCATTGTTGCATCTTAATTTCCCCCTGCCTTCCACTTTTTTGTCTGCCTCTTCCATTTCTAACATGCTCAGATTGTAACTGACCAGCAGACGGGTCAGAAGATCCAGATAGTGACAGCAATGAAGCCGCCCAGTGCTCCCAAACAGCAGTTCATTCTGACTACGGCTGACAGCTCAGGGGCAGGCAAGGTTATCCTGGCCTCACCAGACAGCCACAACACTAAGCAGCTCATCTTCACTGCTGCAGACAGCCTGATACCAGGAAGGATACAGGTACAGTTTTACCATAATATCACTCTCTGGTACATAACGATGATACTATTAATACTTGAAATGTGTTGTGAATCTTAGACAATGTTCAAGTTGTGATTGTGACATTGTGTTAAGGTGAAGCTGAAGATTAATAGCCTGTGTTTGACCTTTCTTCCCAGATCGTCACAGATCCAGTGTCAATGGAACGGTTATTAGGGCAGTCAGGAGACTTGAGCCGACCACAGCCAGTGGAGTACTGTGTGGTGTGTGGAGACAAGGCTTCAGGTACTAAAGCAGACATGTGCATTGCCTAATGATGTGAACATTTTTGTTTTACATGTAATACACATGTTTTGACTAATATATAGCCAAATCTGGCAGTATGTTTTGCTGCACATTGAAAACACTCGAAGGTGCACCCACACACTTGAAGACTCCCACATTCTGACCAATTTTTCTCCGTGTTCAGGGCGTCACTATGGAGCAGTCAGTTGTGAAGGATGTAAAGGCTTCTTCAAGCGGAGCGTGAGGAAGAACCTGACTTACAGTTGCCGCAGTAAACAGGACTGCGTCATCAACAAACACCACCGCAATCGCTGCCAATTCTGTCGGTTGAGGAAATGCCTTAAAATGGGGATGAAGACCGACTGTAAGTGTGCATTAAAATACAGGAGACCTTAAGAAAATATGTAGACAGAAACAAATCTTATATTATCAGGGTATTTGCAGGCCTCTAGAACCTGTAGCGGTTACACCATTTATTAAACCTCAGAACTTTAGAAACAGAAATTATTGCCAAATTTTAGAATTTCCAACAGTCCTTGAAAATATTTATGCAACTAATGCTTCTGTCAGGGAAAACAACCAAATCTCAGCTTCAAATGGTGAAATGTCATTGAAATAATTTTAGAAATTAACTATTTGCCCTTATCTTTGTTTCAAAAACCAAAAAAAAAAAGACATAAATTCTTTGCTGCACATCGTAACTGGGAAGCTATGAATGACTAGACTAAGACCCTATGTCACCCTATCCTATGTATATTCATGATTGTCCTGTTTACAAATAGGTGCAGTCCTCGTGTATTTCAGGGAAAACTGAAATTTATCCTGTCAAATTTTGACAGGATAAAAAAAGATGTTCTCTCTAAAAAGTCTTAAACGGCAGACTAGTGGAAGGTAATTTACAAGGCCTTAAATATTTTTTTTCCTGCCATGAAAGTGATACAACTTTTACTTTTTGTTTGTCCTCAGCTGTCCAGAGCGAGAGAAAGCCCATCGATGTGGTGCCCAGAGAGAAGCATGCCAACTGTGCTGCCTCCACCCAAAAGATCTACATTCGCAAAGACCTCAACAGCCCACTCATAGCCACACCAACCTTTATCTCTGATACAGAGACAGATGGCTCCAGGTCAGTGGGAATTAGACCTACAGACAGACTTTGGGCTTTTGAACTCAGCTGTTGATATTGTTGTTATGTTAACATGGTGTTGATGATGCTCTCTGCCATGTGCAGATCCAGCCTGCTGGACCAGGGCATGCTGGTTAATATCCAACAGCCGGTCATCCAGACTGATGGGACTTTGCTGCTGGCCACTGACTCAAAGGTACAACTGGAACTGCAGTTACAGTAAATATAACAGCTGCCTCTATGTTCTGCTGCTGTCTGTCTCATTCTGCACCCGGTAAAGACTATAAATCTTCAGGAGTGTGAGGGTTTTATTGCGCTTTCTTCGATAGGGTGTTCTGCAGTTCTAATACGGACAGAAAGTAGTAGTAACACAGGAAAATTTCTTCAACTGCAGATGAGCGTCATATCCGTGTACAGTTAAAAAAAATACTCACTTGCTGCAGTTTACAGTTGTTCTGTAGATAGAAGCCATGAGAGAAATTGAACTGCAGCTCAGTTGATCAAATTTTGCCCTGCTAGAAAACCATTCTCATTCAGGTAGTAAATTTATGCATTGGTCCTGACTTACATACTTGTCATATATCTCCAAACTCCCCTTCTACGGAATCAAGCACAACCAAATAGGTTGGTTAAGGCAATAACGTTTGTCTTTTAGAGCAAACATCAGTATAGATGCTGTTGTTTTTAATCTGAATCTATCCATGAAATCTCTTTTATATGAAGCATTTATCATTTTTTTGTGCTTTGCTCCAGTTTAGGACATCCTGCCCTGCATTTCAAAGTGAATCCCAGTTCAGCTGACCTATTGGATGGATAACATTTTGCATTGTTTTCTTTGTCTTCAGATGGAGTCTGGACAGGGGGACTTGGGGACACTAGCCAATGTTGTGACCTCACTGGCCAACCTGAGTGACTCACTAAGAGAGAATCTAAGCAATGGTGATACCTCAGATGGCCAACATGAGGAGCAATCTGCCACAGAGATAACACGGTCAGTGAGCATTGCACTGGGATGGGTGGACTTTGTTGTCATGACATGTATCTGCAATGTATTCAACATGTCTCACTGTCCAAGAATTGTCGTGTTCTTGGTCAGTCCTATTATGTGTCAAACTTAGGATGTCCTTACAAGCAGATTATTTAAAACGGACTATGTGTGTCCCTACAGAGGCCAATACTATTAATATACAATACAATACTATTACTAATAACTATTTATGTTAAAAAGTTTTTTTCAGTTTATTCAAAGGTATATGTGTTTGTGTTTGTTGTGCACAGTGCCTTTGACACCCTGGCCAAAGTTTTCAACCCACCTGACGTCGGGGTTGGAGAGAGTTTGGCAGAGAAGCCTCAGTGTGTCAGTGGAACAACCATCCAGCTGATTGGTCGAGACCAGGAGACACCCATCATTGAGGTGGAAGGACCGCTGCTCACAGACAGCCATGTTGGCTTCAAGGTTTGTGGAGTCAACTGACACAGCTGTTGAACCAAAAACACATATTTACCACACAGTTTCAATTATGAAGGTAAACAAACTGACTGAGATGCCTAGAACAGAGGGAAAATGGATATTGTGTCATACAATTAAAAAAAATTAAAAAGTCCCATCCATAGTTTATTTGACTCCAATCCTGAATGGTTGGACTGGAACTTAATTGTTACTTTTCTTCACTAGTTTGTACTTTGCAAACAATGAAGTAAGGTTCTGTATATGGTAGGGCTGTAACGGTGCCCTCACAATGTGTTTTTCAGTCTTGATACAGTTGTGGACAAGTAACATACCACATCAATCTATGTGATATAAAATAACAACAGTTGATCTAATTAACAATCTCAGTGGAGGACTTTTAATCCAATCAGATTACTTATTTTATCACTGCTGTGTAAATGTTTTTTTTACCTTACAGTCTGGAATTGTGCAAAACTTTTCAGTATTCTGCTAAAACATACGAAAACACTTATTTCATTTACTTTGGAATTCATCTGTGGATGGTAATCTGTCAAATCTGTGTTTAATTTTTTTCTTTCATATGTCTTCTCTTCTCTCTGCTTAGCTGACCATGCCCAGCCCAATGCCCGAGTATCTGAATGTACACTACATTTGTGAGTCAGCCTCCAGACTTCTCTTTCTCTCCATGCACTGGGCACGCTCCATCCCTGCCTTCTCAGCTCTTGGGTAAGAATGCATTAGACAGAGGAAGACTGTATATAGACTTACACAGTTGTCCATCTACACACTCACACTCATCTATATTTCTCCGTCTATCTTCTCAGTCAGGAGGCTAACACCAGTTTGGTGCGAGCCTGCTGGAATGAGCTGTTTACTCTGGGTCTTGCTCAGTGTGCTCATGAGATGAACTTGTCCACCATCCTTGCTGCCATCATCAACCACCTTCAGAGCAGCATCCAGGATGGTATGGACCACAGACCTCATCATCATTTCTCAGTAGGACACACACACACACACACATATTAAACAGGAGTCAAGACGTGGGATTTTATTTTCCTTTATCATAACAAACTAGACCTAAAGCACAAACTAATTTCTGAACCACTGAAAACACTAACTAAACTTGCAGTATATCAACTCTTACTGGCAATGTAGTGTTTGTTGAAGTGGCCTTTTTTCTGCTTGAATAAAGCCTAAACTTAATAATTATTGTTCATATGTAATTTTCCTGTCTTTCAGACAAGTTTTCGGGGGAGAGGGTAAAGCAGGTGATGGAGCATATTTGGAAGTTCCAGGAGTTCTGTAACAGCATGATGAGGTTGGAGACTGACAGCTACGAATATGCCTACCTGAAAGCGATAGTTTTATTCAGCCCTGGTGAGTCTGTCTAGAGGAGTGTCTGCTCTATTCATCAGAGCTCCAGTAGATAAGTAACATAAATAAAAAACACAGAAGAGAGGAAGGTAAAAAAACAACAAAAAAACAACTGTATTTGACTGCTCAGATCACCCAGGTGTGGACAGCAGCGGGCAGATTGAGAAGTTCCAGGAGAAAGCCTTGATGGAGCTGCAGGACTACGTGCAGAAAACCTACTCAGATGACACCTATAGGTTTGTCTTACCTTCATCTTACCTCCAGTTGGTCACTGTGCAAAAATGTTTGAAAGAGATTTATCCTCATATGTCATTAGTTCTTCTTCAATTACAGCAGTACATATGCAAGCCTGACCAATACAGTAATAAAAAAAAAAACCCAGGCAAAATATAGACAAGCCGAGGATAACTGTTACGTCAAAAAACAATAACACTCTTCAGCTTTCTGTAATTAATAATGTTAAATAATAACCCGTTTAAAATGAATTACAATAAGATATAAAATTACTGTTGGATTTTTTTTGTCTCTGTCCTCCCAGGTTGACTCGTATCCTGACACGTCTCCCCGCCCTGCGCCTCATGAACTCGAGCATCACAGAGGAGCTCTTCTTCACGGGATTGATAGGTAATGTCTCTATTGATAGCATCATTCCCTACATCCTCAAGATGGAGACGGCTGAGTATAACAGCCAGGACTCTGACGCTGCAGAATGACTCCCCAGCACTTCAGCACCCAGAACTGTTGAATAACAGGTTAGCAAGTATCCTGCTTCAGGTACCCCAGTCTGACACTCTGCAGCAGCCCCTTGTTTTGTAACGATGCATGGTGCAAAATCATTCAGGAATCTGTTGTAGATTCAAATAGTCTGGGACTGGAAGCCAGGATGGCAATTGGAATGTTTTCTGGAGCTGTTGCATTGAGATGAGCTGTCATTTCTGGTTCTAAACTCAAGTCGCTCTGAATAGAAGAGGAATCATCTGCATCTGCAACTGTGCTCATCTCCTTTATTGTCTTTATGGCACTTCAAACTAATGACTTATGAACATCTCGTCCAGGTCACTATGCTTACAAAAATTGCCAGGTGTCAACATTTTTACACAGGTTTTATATTGAAATTCAACACCAGACCAGACCGGTATCATATATACCTTTTTAATCTACATTTTATTCTCCAAATGAGCTACAGCTGAGCTTCACTGCTGTGTGGCTGCTTTAACCTGTTAACGCGTCCATCAAAATTAAAAGGAAAAGGCTCAGTGACATGCACATGCTGTTCAGCTCGGTGGTGGGCCAGGGCGTTACCTTCGGACCTTTTGAAAATAATGTTAAGCCTTACCATGGTCTCATGTCGACGTCTCATGCATAGATTAGCTCTAGTTTGCAGATAAAGATGAACTGTATTAACAAACACAAACAGAAATCTCACATGTAGAGGTGGAATTTCATCTTTTTAAAAGTCTAAAAACTAAACTTAGTCCGAGCACTTACTTTAAAAGTCTTTTATTAAGCTCTATAGTATTGGTTTATGTTGGTATTTGGGAACACTGGCACAGGTGTTTTAATAGCCGTACTGTCTAAATTATGAAATCAGCCTCTTGGTGAAATGAAGTATGACTGTTCTGAATGTCATACAACATGCTTTTTAATAATGATCCCTCTTTTCATTTCTAAAACTGACACCATTTCCCTCAAAGGTGCGAGACATTCATGTACAGTTATTTACTTTAAATACTTTAAAAATATTAGTTGGAACTAGAACTTCAGTCAGGTACAAAACAAAGTCAAACCTCAGTTAAATAATCCTTAATCCGTGTTCATAAGAACTTGCTTTCATGGCATTTATCTACCACACAGTGCATTACAACATGACCAATGTCTGCTTTTCTTTAGTTTCACTGTTAACTGACATTCAGAGTTACATTAGCCAAATTAGCCATTTTATTAGCCAGTTAAACTGGACATGTTTTTTAACTCAGTAAAACCACAGAGATTTTAGCTCTGGGATTGAATTTATGTTTAGGTACACTTTTTTTCTAGATTATTATTAATATGTTGCTATTATAACCTGTGCAATCACCTCATCACTTTTCCCTTTACGACAATCAGTTCTACGTTATTTCTTTCTGTTCCATCATGACATGACAGTGTCGTTCTTCTTAATCTGCATTCTGTATGTGTATTTATCAATGGCAGTTATTTGTTTTAAGGTAGTGGAATCTTACCTTAAAGATTTTGGGTTCTGATATTGTAATTTATGTGTAGCTATGCTACTGTTTTGTATTTGTGTTTGCATTTGTACTCTGCTAAGTGCACATCAATCAGCTTCTGTGTTGTTTCATTGTGTTCATGCTGACTAAAACTTTGTGTTTTCTATGTTTTCTAAAAACATAAATTTGTCGTTGCATACTAAGTGTACTTAAAGTACTTATGGGCAGGTTTCCCTGATTTAAAAGAAAAAAGATTTTGTGGGAAGCCAGTATCGAGTGTGTTAATGTCTTGAAGACGTTAAGGAAACACACAACGGCTCACCTGCTTGTACGAAGGTTTAGAATTTGCATCCTTCGCAACATGAATGATGATAGGAATGTAAAGAAGTCAACAAGGAAAATGTCTTGTAAAATGTATGTCAATTGTAATATTTGGGGTTCAAAACCCCACAGAGACTGTTTGTTAAAGCACTGTTGTGAAATGACCTTCGTACATGTAGTTTCATTAAAATGAGTGCATGTTGTTTCTATGCCAGTTTTTATAATCTTGTCGCTGTCTGCCCTAAAAAGGAGCATTGTTATAAATTTTATAGTGCATTGCAGTGCATGAAGAAGTTGCTTAAGTGCATTTTATTAAATGCTGTATTAAAAAATGTTTATTTAAATGTTGTGGCTTTAAAATATTTACCATGAGCAGCTCCCACATTAGAGGATATTAGATCAGATTTTTCTTTTGTTCCAGCTTTGTGGATTGAGAATCCTATGGTTAAAATTTTATATGATGTAAATGTGCTTTGTTTTTCTGCTCATGAAAAAGTGTATATCTGCAAACATTGGGATTGAGAAACAGCATTCATGTTTGCTCAAGTTTGTCACAACCCCACATTTCTACCTCACACTGATGAAGATATAAAACAATGTATAAATGACTGAGCTCCTGTATCAGCATTCCAGTCTGAGGTTGGCTTCTCTGAAGCCCCATGCTATAAAAAAAAATAAACAGTTAATTAAGAAACACGACACAACTGAGTCTGTTTATGCTAAAAATGTATGTCTTTGCCAGTGCCTCTGTTAGAAAGACAACATCATACTGCAAAAACAAGTAGCTTTAATAAGGCAAGTCTTATTCACTCAAACTGCCTTCCGCTGCCAAAATATACATCAAGTATGTTGTTATCCTGCAGTTCTCTGGATTACTTGAACTTAATCATTGTATGGTTTTAAATTATTCTTGGCAAGAACTTTTTCACATGATGAGATGACTAATGAAAGTCACTGGAGAAATACTCTGTTTCTGAAAAAGTATTGTCTCAAAATATACCTGAAAATTACAAAAAATAGTTATACTCAAAATATAAAAGGGCTCATTTTATAGTATTCAGCAGAGTAGAAACACTACAAAATGCATTTAAGACTCAAATTATCCATTTGAGGTTTAAACCCCCACTGGTTATGTGCTTTTTGCAATGAGTGTTTGTTATGTCTGTAAAATGCATGCAAATGAACTGCTAAGAGGTTTATGGTTTAACAAATCAGTAGCAACATCCTATTTATTATATAGTTATTTATATGTTTTATTAGGCTTTTTTTATTGCTTTATATAAATCAACGTCCAACTTGCTTTGTCGTTTCTAAATGTGTCGTCAAAGAAGAATTACAACGTTAAAACTCGATTAAAAGCATCTAACGAAATTGCAAAGATAAATTGAAATATTATATTAAAACAATACAAAGAAGATATCTTATTCGTTTTTTTTT
>JAOWBC010001714.1:17344436-17355438 GCA_028566105.1 Hypoplectrus providencianus
TTCAAATAGTTTTTACATGTATTTTCCGTTTCCTTGAGTCGTTGCTCCTGACGTCATCAAAAAGCGTTACCCGTGTTTCTTTTGCGACACTGGGCGCAGGCTGGTTTTTGACTATATTTTGTAAATAATTGAAAAAAGGGGGGTTTAAAATGCCTATGAAAGGAAGGTTTCCGATAAGGAGGACGCTGGAGTATCTTCAGAAGGGCGACATCATATTTAAAGACAGGGTGAAGATTATGACGGTGAACTACAACACACATGGAGAACTCAGCGAGGGAGCAAGGTCAGAGCTAACAGCTAACACACACAAAGAAAACACTGTAAATATCTCTCACAAACATTTATATGTATTTATACAATTGTATTACATTAAGAACGCTGCAAAGTGTGTGTGTGTGTGGCGGCAGTGAAAAAATGCACAATTCTGTAAATCCCATGTCATATTTCATAGAATAACAGTATACAAGGTTATCTGTCACTGTTATAAGTAGCTTTCACCAAAATTGCAGAGGCTGGGATGATTATGGGGCTTTAACTAATAATTATTCCCTTTATTTCTAATTATGCTATATATATATATATATATATATAATGTCAAAAAATTTCTCTTACATTATCTAAAATTGCTTTAAACAAAGTATGTTTATGAAAGATTAATATATATCTATTACTCGAACGTATTTTGCCTATATAATATAAAGAACATTATATCCGTATGTATATAATAAAAAAAAATATATAAAACGATTGGTAATAATTACGGATTACACAATTGCTTCATACCTTGGGTTACATATTCGAAAAGGAGTAGCTAAGGAATACCAACTTCGAAATTCGTTATATTATTATAAAGTTCAACTCATTACTAATAAGTGTATCTTAATCAACATATATACACACATATCTTTAGTCTAGTTAACTTTGCTGTTATTACACATATGTAATTAAATATACAATGTACAACTCTGTTTATACATATATTTCAATTTTAAAGGACAATGAAAACCATCAAAGTTTAAGATTAAATAAGATGGAATCAGATCATTTTTGCAATACATTATAGAAGCATCGATAGTTATTAAAATAAATGTTGGTTAGTTTTCTATTGGGTAACTAATAGATCAATCCACTACAAGTGTCAGCTTAAGTCTGTTTAGCTGACTTTGCTCAGATTTAGCCTCCTATTAAAATAACTTAACTATCACTTCTGCAAATTGTGATGGATTTTATTTCTTAAAGAAATTCACTTTTATAGAATGTCAGACTGCCTGTCAAGTTAAATTTATGAATTTTGTCATTCTTCTTTGTGTTTTGCAGAAAGTTTGTTTTCTTCAATATTCCTCAGATTCAGTACAATAACCAGTGGGTCCAAATAATGATGTTCAAAAATATGACACCATCACCGTTCTTGAAATTCTACCTGGGTGTGTAGCCTTTCACTGTTATTGTTGTTTTTACTTTTATATGATATTATACTATCTTTACATAATGTATCAGGCTTCGGCTGATTCATTGTCTCTTTTGCAGATGATGGGGAACAAGTTCTGGTGGATGTTGAGGGGAAGGACCACAAAGAAATTTCACAACATGTGAAGAAGATTTTGGGCAAATCAGAGTAAGAGCTTTCATTGTTCCTTGAGTGTGGTGGGTTTTTATGACCCCTGAAGGTTTTATTTGTTCATGGTCAGGGTTGATACTTTTGACTGTATTTCACTGTGTGTGTGTGTGTGTGTGTGTGTGTGTGTGTGTGTGTGTGTGTGTGTGTGTGTGTGTGTGTATAATGTTTATACTCAATGCATCACAAGTTGACAGTGAACCAACATGCACAAATACAGGACCAGCTATCTTCTTTTACTTTCTCCACTGCATTTCTTACACTGACAAGTCAAAGTCAAACATCCCTCCAGTGACCATCTGTTCTCTAACTTTGTTTATATTTCTTCCCTTTTCTGTTTCCAGAGAAGTGTTAAAGGCTGAGGCTGAAGCCAAGATGCGGGCCTCCAACCCCGCCAATTTTGGGCCCAAAAAGTACTTTCTGAGGGAGTGCATCTGTGAGGTGGAGGGCCAGGTGCCGTGTCCTGGCACCACGCCGCTGCCCAAGGAGATGACGGGCAAGTATCGTGCCAAGATGGCAGCAACGCAGGAGTGAGAAGCAGAGGAGGAGAGTTAGCTACAGGACAATGTGTTTGATTTTCTAAGATTACATAAAAGGACAACCGCATTGCACATTTTGTTGTAAATATGAGTATCTAAATGGTCCCACTATGCTGTGCATTGTGAGAACGTCACTGGTTGGACTGAGACCCTGCTGCCCACAAGGGTAGAAACCTACCAACATGACACTGTTAGGGCAAAACTTTGTCAATCCTTTGGTCTATGCTTTGATAAGTTAACATTGCACCAGGTGTTTTTATGTGATCAGGAGCTTGTTCCATTAGGGGGGTTTAACAAACAAGTCAGGCTTATATTCTGTTACAATAATAATAAATATAAAAATAATAATAATAATAAAGCAAATTCAATTTGTTTGTCTCGGCAAAAAATTAGGAAATTAATTGTGTTAATAATAGATAATGTTGAATTTCCTTTTGGAACAGAATCAACTGAAAATGAGTGAGACTAACTAAAATAAGCCTGGCTTGTTTGGTCAGTTCATGGAACAGGCCTCTGGTGACCACGCTCAAATGCGAGTGTCAACACTGCAATGTTAACATTCTAATAAAAATATCTGTATGGCTCAAGTTGTCCCTCTGTGTAAACATTAGGAAATCCCCAGTGAGCATAACCACAATATTTTCATGCAAGAGGCAGGATCATGTTATCCAGATTTATGACAAGAACACAAAAAAAATTCTATACAGTTTTTCTTTATTGGCGCTGAGATGAATGAATTTTCTTAAGATAATAAATTGATGTTGGTGTGTTTTCTTAAAATGTTTACCAAGTTAGCTAAAATCAACTGCTGTTACACATGAAGAAGCCCCTCCAGTTATTTACACTGTCACAAAACATTTACAGTGTCACGTTTTACTTAAAACTTCTGTGGACGTCACAAATAAGCAATGCAAGATCAACAAAACATGATGATACAAAACACTGTTGTTGTCTATGAAGAGACACATTCTGACTGACAGGAAAGCGCTATGACAAATTCATGGAGCAGCACCGTGAGTGGTAATAATACTTGCTGGCATCATGTAGTGTTAAATGTATTGGACAAAAAAAATGTTTAAAATGTTGCATTGATCTACGGATTCAGTTCATCTGTACAAATATGGAGAAACCTTTGTATGCACTGTTTTAAGCGAATTCTGGTGTTTTCTTTGATGACTTAAAGTTGCCTATGATGTGCCTTGGCAGATAGTGTTTAGTGGGCTAACAGTGGGTGCTGGTTGGATGAACTTGAATACAATTATTAGATGAAACTACTGAATGGACTACATGCTTTGCATACAGATCCTGTCTGACAGCATTTGATCAGTTTTTCCAATTGTATAAAAAAAAAAGATAAAAAGCAGGAAGACAAGCTTGGCCACTAGCTGGATAGAAAGACAACTATCAAGGAAACACAGACATAAGTCATGCAACCTTAGTGCTCAGTTGTGCCACTGTTGACATCACAACCTTTGGGGGTTGCACTTTACGACATGGATAATGTTTAGTTCACTTGGCTCAATGTTGCATTTTAACTGCGTTTTAAAATAAAATACATTTCTACCATGCTAAGGCCAACATGACAAACAAGATGCATGGAATAAATGTTTACTGGACAGAATCTGCTCGAGTGAGAGCATGCAGACAGCAAATAAGTACAGAAATAGGTTAACGTGAAACAGAAATGAAAAGCTGTTAGAAGAAATAATTATTTAACTCCTGTCATGGACATTCACAGATGAAAATGTGGTTATAGTACGATTGAGGATAGAAATAGTTTCCTTGTAATAGTGTCGTCACCGTCAGCATGAGTGGCACTCTTTTAACAGGAGCAACAGAAAATGGCTTGATTCTGTGTCGTGCCTTTAACTTCCCTCATAAATCTATGACACAAAGTTGTCAGTGGCTCTGCGAAGACGAATGTGGCTGTATTAGTCATTCAAGCCCGGAATTTAATTTTAATATATAACAACTTATTTATTGATCAGTTTCCTTCCAACACTGAGACCGATTTCATTCGTTTCTAATTAAAATATCAGAAGCGCTTTGTCTGAGAGTAGTTCACAGCCTGGTTGGAACAGTAATGCATGGTTTGGTTCTTTGGTTTTAGTTAAATTAACAGAAGGTTTAATTCCCTGTAGTCCTTTAACAAGATAACACCTTCATACATTGATGTGCGGCAATGTTATAGGATTGTAATGCCAATTGATGTGTTTCTATTTTGTGTTTTTATGATGCAATCAGGCAGATCAGGAGCTAAACTGCAATTTAAAAACTAGATTTGACAGCAGAATTCTTAACACTGCATTTGAAATAAATTTGTGATCCGAATTGTTTTTGGTAATTACAGTATTTTGCTCTTACACATCCTATGCTTTATTTCTTCATAAAGACAAAGAAAACCCCTATCGTCTTGAATTGATTTGGCAAAAAAAAAAATCCTTAGAAACAATTTACTCTCCGACCATGGATTTTGAAACCTACATCGATAAGATTTGTTCACAAATACATTTTCACTTTGCTCATAACTTCTGCCAGAGATCCAAATCATACCTACTGACTTTCAAAGCCTCACTCAACTCAAACAACCATCTGACTGTCTCATTACAAAAATTTAAAAGTGGCTTTCATTGGTCTTCCAGTGTTCATGTTTGCCCTGATACAACAATGTTAATATCTTCAACAACTTGCCTGTACAAGTGGATCTATATTAGCAGTGCTTAAAAGCTTTGCATGCTGGATGGGCTCCAGCCCCCTTCAACCCTGCACTGGATAAGTGGTTTAGAAAGATGTTAAAAATTAAGAGAGCCATTCCAATGCTGAGCTCTAGTACATATTTAAATTTGAGACTAGCCTATTGTTTTTGTGGTGTAGCAGACCTCGCCCAAACTAAAGTCAGTGGGCTCATTAGTCATGTAAAGTGAGCTAGCCTTGCAGGATTTAGTAAGTTTCAGTTAATCTGGTATTTAGGGAAAGGTGTCAGTGCTTCTTTTTCTTCTGTTCTTGTAGCGTGTGCTGTAGCTCTCTGAGGTTCTCCGACAGCAGCTCCACTTCGTCGAGCCGGCCGCTGAGCTTCGCATCAAAAATGTAGGCCCTAATGTTATCAATCTGCTGCAGGAGCAGCTCCTCCTCGATCATGTCCACGTCAGGCAAAACCTCGTCATCGTCGTCCCCGTCAAAGGGGTTGGTTGAGACTTCTGGAGAATTTCCAGAGGCTTCCAGGAAAGGGTTACCTGTGTCCTCATCCTCCTCAAAGGGGTTTCCTGGTGCAGCCTCAGCCTGTTTGTCCCCTGATTCTTCTTCATCTTCATCAAATGGGTTGTATTCTTTCTTCCCATTGCTGACCTCTTTGTGCTCCCTCTTTATGTCCTCAAAGAAGGGATTGGATGGATCCTCCTCAATGGGAGTCGAGTCCTCCTCTTCGAAAGGGTTTAGGGAGGTGGTGTTCTGTCCTTCACCACCAGGGGGAGTGACATGCCCACCTAAGCTCCTCAACCTGGGAGGCGACTCCTCTTGGCTGGTGAGAGCAGGCAGTGCTCTTACAGAGGATGGACTCCTCTCAGCTTTAGGAGTCAGCTCCCCATCGTCAGTGTCATCTTCTCCTTGGGGACCCCCTGCTGGGCTGGTGCTCAGTTTCCCCTCCCAGGTGTAGGTAGGCTGTGTGGAGCCCACAGTCGGGCCCCAGTGCCCCCCCTCCTCACTCTCCCGGGCTTCCAGACGTTCCAGCTCCTCCTGCTGCAAGCTCTCCTCGTTGGCCAGCTTCTGGGAGAGCTCGATGGCCAGGCTGGTCTGCTGCTGGTCGTATTCGTCCTGCAGCTGACGCAAGTTCTCCTCCAACATGGCCACTTCATCTGCTCGCTGGGCCTCCCGTGCCTGACGAAGGAATGACTGTATGTTCTCGATTTGCTGCAGGAGGGGGTCCTCCAGCTCACTGCGCGTGTGGACGGAGTCTGCAGAGGGCAACCAGCCACCAGCTTTGGTCATGCGCGGAGCTCTAGGGGCCTGTGGGAGCTCTCCATTGGTACTGGGATGTGGACGGTTTTTCTCAGACTCCTGTCTCCTCTTCAGGGCCTCCTGAGAAGGGAAATGTATTTCGTATGAACATTTAGAAAACTCCCCATTTGTGAGAATAAACAATAGTAGTGTATCAATAGACAATCTCACCAGTCTCTCTTGTTGGACCCTCTTTTCTTGTTCCTGTTTCCTCTTTTCTTTCAGCTCTTCATATTTATCCTTAGTGGGTAAAGACATAAGACCTAACAGTTTCTCCTAAAACAGGGAGGACATTAAGAATTTGTGAATTCAGGAAAGAAAGAAGCAAAGGGAAGCATTTTTTAAATTGTAATTGGACAGACAGGCTTATATGTTTTTTCATGTAGTGAAATATCTGAACTTCACCTGGACAAAAAGTGTGGCTGTGTAGCGGATCATCCTCTGCAGCTGGAGGGCTTTTGGACGAGGTGGTGGATCTCCTTTTGCTCCTAGTGTTAATATCTTTTTACTGAGAAGAAAAACAGAAAACCCAGTTTCAACTTTTTTAAAAGCACCCTATGTAACAAACGGAGGACTTCTGTTTAGATCTTAAACAGTAATTTAGGACTGACATCTACCTCAGGGCATCGATAAGTTCATAGTATTTCTGCACTTCCAGTCTCAATCCACCAGCAGTGTCAAGGTTGTATGTAGTTTCTCCGGCACTGTAAAAGCAGACAGCCATGATGGTGAGCAAACAGCCTCTCACATCAAAGAATATTCCAAAAACTGCTTTTCTAATGTGTCTCACTTGAGCGACTCGGCCATTCTGATATATTCTGGAGCCTTTTCATCCACCTTCTCCATGCACATCCTCAGCCTCTGACAGGAAGACACATTTTGAGCAAGTGAACAACAGGAAACCCCAGAAGACACAGTACAGAATGACGGGAAGGATACAACAGTGTAAACTAAAGACAGACTGAAAAGAAAACACAAAATCAACCGCACTACAAATGAGAACAGCAGAACAGAGAGTGTAAATTGCAGTGTTGTCATTCTAAATGAGATTGTTCAATGAGCCAACCTCATAGAGTTTCACTATGTCCGGCGTGTGGTCCTTCTCTTCCAACTTCTGCTGTCTCTTCAATAGTGTGTCCATACAATGGTGACAGCAGCGAATCTTCTCGTCGTCCTTTTCCTCCAGCATGGAGGTCACGCTGCTCAGACTGCTGATGCTGCCTCTCCTGGAGCCCATCCCACTGCCGCCAGCTCCTGCTGGGGGAGACTGGGACTGAAGGGGGCTTCCAGGTACACACAGAGCCTCGCGTGTCCCACTGATCAGCTTTTCTGTAAACAAATGATAAGCATCACAGCACTGAAATGTGAAAAACATGATTTCAACTTGATGATTTGTTATTGACTTTTGTTTATACGTACGAGCCAAAGGTAAGGGGACAAACTCCATGCACTTCCTACACATGATTGACCCACAGAGACGACAGTGATGCCGCCTGTTTCGGATGTTGAACTTGTTCCCACAATCAGGACAGAAGGGGACATCTGAGTCATTAACCCATGACACCACTGACTTCTCAATGGCTATAGAGGAGGAGGAACATTCATTAGTTTATAATATGACATAAATCATATTGATAGATGCTTAAATTGTTTTAAAAAAAAAAAACAAAAAAAACATGGCCAAACCTCTTATTTTGGCGGTATCAGAGTTTATCCTGTCAAAAGATGTCAACTGAAACATGGAAAATGAGTTTGCATGGTCAAGCCCATTATAATCTTTAATAACAGCAGGAGATATATTGTGTGAAGAATTTGTGTTGTTGGAAGCATACCTTTTCCAGTCTGATGATCAGCTTGTTGACCTCAATGACATAATGATCTATCCTGGCTGCCCGGTGTTTTTTAAAGAAATCCAGGTGACTCCTGGTTGCTCCTACAAAAGCAAAGAGAAAGGGAAATGGCATTCTTAGTCATGGTCATCATCCATTCTCTAATTTAATTCAAATCATATCACACATCAAGCCAACAAAGAAAAAGATAGATAATTTATTTCCTCCCATTTTCCAGGCTTACCAAGTTCCTGAGGCTCCCACATAAAGGGGTCATAGAAGGATTCATAGCTGGCCGTGTCCGGTCTGTCATCTCCATCCCTTTTCAAAAACTTGTCTTTGGCTTTCTTTGCCTTCTGAACCAAATCTGTGCAAAAGAAAAATCAGGGACATTCATTTCCCAGTTTTTTGGGATCAATAAAGTACATCTAATTACCTCCATGTCCACAATAACCACCCCTAATACACAGTTTCATTACAAATTGGAACAACTGCATACAAATCAGAGAGCTAACCCCCTTGCATGTCTGTGTTTCCAGTCAGCATTCTTCCTCTCCTGCTGCATCATTTTCCTCTTCTGTCTACTGTCCATCTCTGCAGCAAAATAAGTTGCCAATTCATGCTGGCAACCCCCTAGTCAAACACTGCAGTGCTGTTACATCAAAACTGTACCTCTCAAGATATTACTTGAGAATGCCAAACTGTCTTTTTGCTAAACAAGTCAGTGCAAAGTTATCTTTGTTTCTTTGGACATAAGTGTGATTAGACTCCCATGGCATTCTGGTACTAAGCAGAGCCCATAGGTACGGACTCACTTTTGAGCTGTCCCCTAACATGACGGTCATCCCCTGAGTGCTCCTCTTCGTAGTGGTCTTGGAGTTGATAGAATGACTGAAGGTCCTTTAGGCACAATGGGCAAAGAAAGCCCTCCTTCACTTCACCTGGACCCTCAAAGGGGGGTGGATAACTGGAGGCCATAACAGTTGTCGGCCCTGTTGTTGGAGAAGAGACGCAAGGTGGGAGCTTCTTGCTTCAGTACACATATCATGGGGTGTGCAACCCACCGCGTAATGGCTCCATTATGCCAGAGAAATCCTGGGACACTGAAGCAGAGGCAAGGAACTAGAAAACAAAATCAATAAATTTAATTCCAGATACTTTGGTGGTTTAAAATATTTACTAACAAGCTAAGACAATTCCAACACATATCTAAAAAAATGTTGTAATGGGAATTTCAACTACATTTTTTTTCATGTTCCAACCCTAATAATTTGAGTTCTATTCAAGGAAAAGATGGGAGGCATTGGTTCAAGGGACATTCGTTTATAAAGGATTGTGAAGTTAAAATATACTTGGTATGATCTAACAGAACTGAGGTTAACATTTTTATCAGGTTACGTGTGCTAGCTTAGAGTCTATTAACCCACTCATTCAGCTTGTGCCCAACCCACGCAGTCAATGAAAAACACGCCCAACTAGACGATGTGTATTAACTATCCTGATTTTAAGCTATCATAATTTTGGTCGATATGATTTTATGTAAGTTAATTGGTCGATGACATAAACTGTATTGCTCATTGTTTATGTAACGTTGCATGCTGAACAGTGAATGTAACGTTAGCCAAACATGCTAACAGCAGCTCTCGCTTTCTTTAGCCATCGTTTCTCCAACATCGTTGCTCAGAACAGGGAGGTAAAAAACGTAACAAAAACAACAATTCGCGCATTAGTGAACACGATGGATCTGTTATACTTACCAATGCATCCAATAATTAGTGTGGTTGACAGTTTGGGTTGTTGACAGCTCGACAACACCAGCTGCAGCAGCAGCAGCAGCAGCCCTGCCTGGTCATGTGATTAGCATTCAGTTGGTAGGGGAAGTGGAGAGGGACAAACGGGGCGAAACGCACACGAACTGGACGTCACTCCTCACTGTGGTAGGGGATCTTTGACAATGAAGTCCCATCATAACAAATCTAAGAGTTAGAAAAAAATAAGACATGACTTATCGTAGTATAATATCCGTAGTGGGAATATTCAGTCGTCCCTGCAACTTAAGATACAGACGATAAAAGACATAAAGGTGGAAATAAAGAAAACAAGACATTGTATATATTACACATTGTTGCATAACAATAAAGCAATTACTGATTTTTTTTTTTTTTTAGCATATTGAGTGGGTTTGCTTTTACTTAAAGTACACCTAGCTGACATAGGTTAAATTAAGTATGGTTTGAAATCAGGGCCTGTTTGGCATTGGTATTTTTACCCATAAGTTCAGAATCAGTCTTTTATCCTCTTGTTTCTTTATCCGGCTAACTACTTCTGCTGCAGATTTTAAAACTAAGTTTGTTTGCTTCCCCATCTGTTCCCACCCATCCTCTTAATCATTGTCTGCACTTCTGCTATTGAGACACTTCTTCCATGCAGTTTCTCTTTCCAGCCCTCTTTACTTGTGTTGTTTTCTCTCTACTGCCTGGGCTCTGCTGCAAGCCACCATGATCACATTTTGGAAATACTAGCTCTGTCTCCTCTAATAGATTTACAGTTGTGTGAATTAATGTCTCCACACTAAGTCTAATGGTCAACATAAAAACCTTCTATAATAATCCAAGCAATCCAAACCCTAACCCAGTGGTGTCAGTAAGGTCTCATGCACTCATCTGACAGCTTACTTGTAGTTACTTGATTCAAAGTCTGAAGATAATCTTTAATCTATACTAAAGTCAACCAAAGACGGATCACTGCCGTTTTTATTACTAAGCAAGTCTTTTGTCATCAAAGGCCACTAGATTAACTTTTGTATTATTAAATTGCCATTTAGTGCCTTTTAGGACTTTTCCATTTGTACCCTTCTTGTCTTGTCTTGGTCTCAGTTTAGGTGGTCTTGACTATAACACTGTTATCAACAGTTATACCTACCAGATAAGAGGAACCTACCAGACATTGCGATGATTTCTACGGTAAAATACCAATAAAAAAAACATAAATTCTTCCGTGTGGGAGTCATCAGTGATTATATATGA
>JAOWBC010001714.1:17388949-17401490 GCA_028566105.1 Hypoplectrus providencianus
GTCCCGCAGTCCCCAGGCTTTCCCATGCTGGCCCCCCACCTGTGCCCTCACCAGTCTGGGGATCGATCCCTGGCTGCCCGCCTCCACTCCCATGCTTTGGGCTCTTCATTAGGCTCGGCCTGCCAGAGTGGATGCTCTAATTGGCAAGGGCCACTGAGAGCCAGCATCCTCGTCTGCCGTGGCTTCAGATAAAGGGCCGCCAGGCATCAGCCGCTCACACTAATCTTTCCCATTATCCTCTGCTTTACTGTGGGAGCAGGAAAAACAGCCTGCCTGTGGTTTGTGTGTTTTTGAGTGTGTAGGGTATATTATATTTAAGTGTGTTTCTGTTTGTGCGTCAGCTTTGTTTGAGTGCTTTGGCTAATGGGAGCACTGTTCTAATCAGATCATGTGAAAAACAGAACATCATTACACACATCTATGACACTTGTTGACAACTTATTCTTTTGGGACATTGCTGTGAGAAAAAACTCTTTTTTTGTTCCATAGGATGTTTTTCCTGTGAACTTGCTTTTCTGCTTAGCACTGCACTTCCTGTTGGGTGAACAACAACTCTGACACATCATTAAGAGCTTTTACAGAGCACTCCATAAAAACTGCCTTCTACGTCGTCCTTGCTCTGCACTGAACTGTCGTCACATCCCAGCTGCCCCGGTGAGTCACATATCTCATAGGTCTTATTTCATTCCTTAATCAATGTAATTAAACATTTTAAATTAATAATTAAAGCAATTTACAGCATGGCAATGATAATTTATGGGGTCACTTACAATCTCTGATGCCCTAATGAGGAATTAGCCAAAACTATTTTTACTTGCAGTATCCAACAGAGGTGTGACGGGTCGCTCTGCATGGGAGGCAACCAACGTGAGAAGGACACTGAGGTCAGAGGGTTAGTACCAGAAGTCCCTAGAGGGAGAGAGAAGGTTTCAACAGTGTAAATATATCTGAAGTGTTTTCACAACTTTTCTTCTTCAACTTCAGTAACCCCTTACACTAAGCAGTCAAATTATAATTTTAACCTTTATCATCAAAATTGTATATTTCTGACTGAATTCAAAGTTTTAGAACTGAAAGACAGATCTGTGTGGGATCAGAAACATAAATTGGGTGCATGCAGAGTTTTTTCACAATATTGCAGCTGAGGTGTCGAAGCCCTTCGATAGTTTATCTTAAGATAAAATGGCCATTACCTGTTGTAATCACTGCCTTTTTAAAGCACATATTAAACATTATGAAATGGTTGTGCTTTGTTAGATATCTGTTTAGGTGCCAGAACTACATGGTTAGGGTTAGAAAGAGGTCAGAGTTTGGTTTAAAAATCTGTGCATTTCTTATGAGACATAAAGTAAAGTTAAGTATATTATGTAATTAATGTAAGGGTGATAATGAATTGCAAGAGAAGTTTTATCATTTGGAAAAAGCACTCTGCAGCCAAGATGACGATGGTTAAACTTAATGTGGCTGTCGCAACCAGAGTTGTGCTCTGTGTATTCTATAATAACCTGTTGAAGAACCTCGCAGGATGTGAAACAGGGTGTGAGAAATTTTTAGATGAGAGAATTATTGCCTCTGGCACAGTGTAGTTTCAAGCAGAGACACAGCTCATTGGTACAATATATGTGTATATATATGCAGCTTGATGAGTGTTTGAAATATGTGTGCTTAATTTACTTTTAGCTTCATTCTTTGATTTCAATTTTCTATTTTATCAGTAGTATCTTTTTCTGTCACAGCAAAAATTGATTTTGCCCGTGTTTACTTCTCCTTGTATACTTAAATGACACAACATTCAGTTCCTCAAATATATACTCAACTCATACTCAACCCTTACATTTTGGAAGTATTTTATCATTATTTTCAGATATTCAAATCAAAGGAAGAGCATAGAATTATAAATCAATTGAAATGCAGAGCTGGGGAATCAATAGATGGTCAATATTGTTAAGATATTGTGCACTATATATCAACTAATCTTCTTCAAAATGAACAGAATAGCCAGTTTACGCATAAATTAGCCTCGACCTGTTGAGTGGTATCTCACAATTTTCACATTATTTTCAAGGTGTAACAAGATAAAAAACATAAATCTGTGAACAACAGTGATATTTATTGTATACATATATGTATACAGCAACATAAAGCGCCCAAAGGGTAGTGACAGTAGAAACAAACAACCTACAAACGCTCATCCACACAGACACATAGGAAGCTCTCTCTTCTCAGATCCTCATGTTTCCTCTTATTCTCTCTGCCTTCTCCATCTGCCTCCCCTGAACCCCAACAGGAGCCCTGTGACTGACTCTGAAATTCAGCTTCCACACTGCATTTATAAACTGGACAGACGGGTTATATCATCGCCTTCAGACATTCACATTAACACAGTTCAAGTGCAGATCATTTAGTCTTCACACTGTGGAGTTTAACTTTTGTCTCCAAAGAGAGCCAAAAAAAAAAAAAAAAACAGTAAAAGAAAATGTTCAGATCGTAAAAGAAAACGTTCAGATCGAAAAAACAAAACAAAACACACAACTACACTTACTTGCATGTTTGTGTCAATGTTGCCATCTAGTGGAGAGAAACTGGAGCACAGGCAGAGCAGCTGCCTTGCTTTTTCATCTCTTTATACATAATTCAGAAATCAAAATAGCCAGAATGAAACATGCAGACATGCACTAACTATACAGCCTTAATTGCAGGATCTAAGATATATTCCTGCAAAGAAGAGCAGAAGCTGTAATCTTCATCTTGGACAGAAAAATACATGTTTGCAAACTGCTGATTTTTATATATTGTGTGTACATGTTTCACGTCACTGAATAAAACCTCAGCTATTTGTTTATTTAATTTCAGTACACATTCAAGCTTGAAATCACAAGGTGCAGATGAAGAGAAAGATTCAAAGCACAGACAGAGTAGATGCTTTTTATGTTGCCATAGCTACCGAAGCCAGAGGAAGTAGACCTTGCACTTATTAGCCAGAAATAAAACGTGTCTGCCAGCATGTCAGGTTCCTTCGAGGTGGTGAGAGAACAGAACGACTCAAGTTGAGTCAGGCGGGGAACCTCTATTGTTCTGAAACAAGACTTGTTTCAAGCTTCATTCTGCAGACGTCGATTAGATAACGATCACAGAATAAAAACCCTTATTGGCCAGAAGTACAGAAGTCTCTTTGTTTGATAGTACTTGAGGTGAATATCTTTGTGTTATTTCTGACGGTGTGCTCCCTGTCTTTCAGCTGACCCTGTCACACTTATTCCTGATGACCACTTTTGGATGAGTCAGGAATGAAGAGGACTATTGAGAGCAGATATCTCAGTTAAGATTGTTACAGGAGCGAGAACATTACTAATTTAAGTCTACATATCCACATTTGCAGCCAAATGGTATTTAGGTAAATTGATTAGCTGTGCTGGGGAAGCTACTTTGAAAGCTTTGGAAGCTTCATATTACTTCATACTGGAAGAACATATACAGCAACGCATCCAAAAAGGGACTCATCCAATTTAGTTAACCAAGGCTACTTAGAAAAAGTACTTAATACTACAGCACTATGGCATTTTATACAAAATTACAATAAAATACCAAAAGAACAAAACAACAAACAATGAAAAATATTCATGGGAAAGTAGAATGATGTTAGCGCAACTTTCAGAAACACCGAATAGGATTTCTCAGGTAGTAGTTTAATAATCCTATTAAGGTAACTCAAATAGAATGCAAAATGTCTTTGAATATTTGTTAATAAAACAACATCATGTAAACTAATAACTGGAGTGCTACTAATTGTTTTTTTTTTTCTAGTGATGCCATGCCATATTTTAGAAAAAGTAATTGAACTTTAATCTTACATCACCAACTACATTTTCTACGAGCTTTCTGGTAGTTTAAAACAATTTATGTTTGCAAAAAGTACTTGTTTCAGTACATGTCATGTTTTGATCAACAACAGAAATTTAGCATTCCTAAAATCATATGTACCTTTGAAGTTAAAACCCTGTGGACCATCATGTTTTCTAGGAATCAAGAAAGCTTGTTGAATTCAACCAAACAGTTCACACTGTAAATGTTTATTTAAAAGAAATAGATGAACAAAGTCGTACAATCAATAGGAACACAGATTTGATTTTCTTTTTCTTTTTTTTTTATCAAGACAGATACCCAGAGAACGCAAACATTTCAATCTGTTTGTGTTCTGAGCAGAACATGCTGTGCCTCCCTTTCTTCCAGACTGGTGGAAGTTTCGAATAGTCACGGCATACAAAAATAGTGTCTGAGCCACACTGATGCCAAAATACAAGATACAATACATTTAGTTGTACACTGAAAATAATTGTTATTCTATATCATGGAAAATAGGGCTGCGCATAATGTTTTTTAGGATCAAATAACCTGGCAATTAATTTCCTAACAAATTGTTTCCATGTGCTACATAACACGTCCAAATGTTTAAAACACACTATCTGCACATGACATGACATCTTTAAATGGCTTTCTGTCTGACCAGCCATTCAAACGTAAATTCTTTTAGTGCATTTTGATGCTGATATTTTTGTACTTTTCCTGAAGCATGTTTTGAATGCACGACTTTTACTTGTAGAAGAATATTTCTTAAATGTTAGGGTTAGTTGTTAGTACATGTCCCCAAGTATGGAATATGAATACCTCTTTCACCACTGATTCAACATGCTTGCAGACTAATATGAAGTTATGTTTGGCTCCTGCTCTTTGGCTTACGTCCTACGTCATGACGTCAGAGCGGGGAGGGGAGAGCGGACCGTGGGGCGGACGGTACTCGGAGGAGGGGTGCCGCTCGCTAAACGTCTGTGTCAGCTCCAACAGTTTGCTATCACCCGTGTAAGTGTGAAATATATTTTTAGTTTGTTTTTTGGGGGGTTTGTTTAACCGTCACTTTGTGCCTCTGTGTGATGTGTGCTGTGTGTGTGTGCCGCGAGGAAAAGCTGTTAGAGTGTCGATGTAGATATTTCATCGTATTAGCAGCAATGACACAGTAACGGGACTGTCAACCTGAGTCCATTAACACACTGCCTGTACTCACTGACAACACTGGCTGGCACTAAACTAACATTTCACGAATATTTTTAGAGCTTTACACAATTCACAATTTCATAATATACATGAAGGCTCGTCTGTTATATTTGCAAATCTATAGGGCGTAAAGTACGTTTTCTGTTATCCAACTTATCTTTCGTAACAGTCGCTATATTTCATCCCCTGTGGTGTTATCATAGCACTCACATGTAGGGGTTTTGCTGTAGTATTTAAGTAAAAATGTATTTATTATTATTTTATAACTTTGTATATGGTAGTTGTGTACAACAGGTTTGCATCGTGAGAAATTAACAAAATTCAACATTATAATAGGTCTTCTGTTTAAATTGTATGATTTCAAATCATCTCCTTTAAAATGCCTTTTCTGGATAATGGAACATTATAAAAGTTGTGACGGGATAGAGTGTACTTTTCAGTTTATTCATGTTTTTTATTTACTATGATGCTGTCATAATAATTGCTCTCTTATCATATTATCCAGCCAGTTGCAACCCACAGAAGTTTTGTTTTCAATTGGCTAATGCAATTTAATGGGCTATTATGGGACATTTCATAGCCCGGCGAGGATGGACATCAGCAGACACATTACAACTGATGCCTAGTATTCTTCACAGAGGAGCATTTTTTTCCCTGCAACCTATTATCAGTAGCTGTGAGACAGACAGAGACATACACACTCTCTCACGTGCACAGGCAGAGAGGCAGATGCAGAGAGAGCTATGTGCCAAGGAGGCATTTAGAGGATTACAGTTTCCATCTCACTTTTTCTTTTCTTTCTTGAAGACTTGTGGGCCTGATGAAGCAGGCTGTCATCTCCTCTGCAATGAAGGAAATCCTCTCCAGCATCATGATTATGGACTGAAGGTTTGTTTTTACTCTCCTACTCTACTCATACTTATCACATCTGATAATCTCTTTTTCCATCTCTGACCATTTATATAATCTTGTGCTTATGACAGGGCACTGCATGTACAGTATATATACACACATGTAGAGAGCTTGAAGTGCCCGGTATGACATGATGTATCCCACTATCTGTTCAGCTTACTCTGCTAAGTGGCTGAGAGCTTGGCTGCCCCTTCAGGGCACTGCTAACGCAGCCATTCATGTCTCACTCCGACAGTCAGACCACCACGATGACGCTGCCCTCCTCCTCGTTGTCCTCCTCCTCCTCCTTCTCCTCTGTCGCTGCACTCACGTTGTGCTTTCCCTGTTAGGAGCTGAACTCAGAATTGAGAGTCTTTGTACGAGTGCAGGGTGTTTGTGTGTGTGTATGTGTTTGTGTGCATGATGCTTACACAACAGAACTCAGTGGTCTTTAAAGATGGAGTTGTGTCCTCTGCTGACTTGTGATCAGCTTAATATAATACTTTAGCATCAGATGTTGTGAAGATGTGCTTACTCCAGATCAGATCACAAGATGCAAACAGCTTGCTGTATGCTCGCCTGACTGTCACAGGGGCTTATTAATTGGCCGGGTTTACAGGAAGCCTGCGCTTCTCACAACAGAGCTCCACATTGAGACTGGATTATAAAGATGACATGCAGCAAATGACACTTACAACCACGATGACTTGTAACTTTATTTATGTCCTATATCAATAGAGACTTAATATGTTTCAATGTTTTGAAATGAGACAAAAATAGAAGAAGTTAGTTGTCACGCAGTGTAATTTGACTTGTGTGATGTAAAGTCTCCTCAATTTGACAATTAAGACTTGGTTTGGAAGAGATTGTTTTGTCAAGAAACTTAATGTCATTTATGGATCATTGTTCCGCATGCATTTTACTTCTACAAATAAATGTATGATATCGTAGTGTTTTGTTTAAATAAGTTGCATCTCCTTTTGGGTGCTCCACTTTCTTACTTTAGTCTAAAAAAAAAAGGCAGGCTGTGTAAATTGGCCATAAAATTGACTTCTTAATTTCCTATGTGTGGCTTGTGAATGTGACTTTATCAGTGTATGCACACGGAATACTTTGCCAAATATAACAATTGAAAAGGTGATGGGAAAAGTGCAAGGGGAAACAAACAAAATTCTCTTTTATTATGCCTCATGCTTGGTTGCTGCCCTCTCCTGCGGATGAAAATACCGTGTTGTGTAATGTAGAGTGAGAAATATACTGTAAGGACCTGGGTTACATTTTTGAAAGTAGTATGTACCTTTGGCAGTGTTTGCAAGTGGGAAGCTGGTGAGGGTTCATGTCTTTGTTTCAGCACTAGAGCTGGTGTCGGTATCTGGAAAGAAATGTGTGAAAAGGCACATGGCTATAAATGCACAGTGGCATGGCTGACAGGGGAACTGGGCATGCCTCATTGTTGGAGGGAGTGGAGAAAATACTACTAGTAGTTCAAATTGGGCTATATCTGAGGCTGATTGGTCATTTGTCACGGCTGATCCTGCTGACTGGCCCATTAATTGGCATGTTTCTATTTTCTAGACATTACAACAATGTGATACCTCATTATTGATGATGCTCAGTAGTCAACATGAACCCAATTAACATTTCTCAGTCATTGACGGTGTCATTTCACTGCATATAATCATCATTAAGATGATACAACCACACCATGAAACTAGATAATGCCTTGCGAAGTTGTGCATCCACTTTATGTAAAGTTATGGGTTGCAGTTTAGTTTTGTTGTCCTGATTCCCCAAACAAATTATGTAAAAATGCTCAGATGCTCTGGGGATTTTTTTCAGTCTTTTGGTGTCTAAACAATCTCAGCATCATTCAGGCACAGATTTGGCTCTGTGTTCTAAACTAAAGGTCAACCATGGCTAAAGAGGAAGTGTTGTATCTCAGAGAGGAAACACTCTTTTTCCTTTCTCTCTCCCTCACTCTCTCACTTTCTTCCTCTTCCAGCAGGGCTATGCTGTGAGGTGCTGTTAGTGTGGCTTAATTTAGGTGCCACAAGCAAGTTTTTTGCCCGTTTGCCATCAAGATAACAACATAAATAAAATGTCTCGCTGTACCATCATGCTTATCCTGTAACTGTGGTGAGTGTGGGTTTATTCTCTCTAGGAGGACTCACTCCCACACTTCCAGAATGAAGGTGAAATTCCTTTAAAAAAAGCTGTGGTTTCTAGTGGCAACCGGCTGCCTGCTTCCCTCTGATCCCTTCCTGTTTAAAACAGAGGCAGCAAAGAGGCAGGGGTCACACAGCGTCACGAGAGTTGGACTTTAAAATAGGACATAGGTCCATGTTTTATGTTAACATAGGATGGGAAATTCACTTAAATGGCTGGTACTTTCAACCTTCAGTTTAGGTATCTGTTTTATTCTTGTCAAACCTGGACAAGTTAGACATAACTAATTATCCTAACTAGATTACTGGGGTAGCTGGAGTCACTACCTGACATTCAGTGAAAGAAGGGTACACCCTGGACAGGTGGCCAGTCAACCACTCATGCTCACATTCAAAGGGAGACCAATTAACCTGACCTGCATGTCTTTGGACTGCAGGAGGAAGTGCCTAAAGAATTTTAGGCACTTTGATTATATTACTGAGAAGAAAATGCCATTATTTTCTATTAATATATAAATATAAAATAAATGAAGTAGCAATGAACATAGATATGCCACAGATCTCAATTCAGTATGTTTTTTAAAAGCTGAATTTTTACTTATATTGGTGAGTCAAAATAATGGTCTTGCGGGAAAAAATAGGTTTAGTGTTTTCATGGTGCTGCTGTTGTGCTGTGCTGCTCCATCTTTTTTGTCTGTGTGCTGTTAGTATTCAGTCCTCTTTCCATGCTGCAACATTATCAGCTATAAATTTGTTTTTCACTGCCTGAGAAAATGGACGTGTCGCATGAGAGTATGTACCAAGTCTATGCTCCAAGTTTTTGTTCCAAGTTATGTGCTTCGGTGCACGTAGAGCTGAGAATTAAGGGCACAGCTCAGATATACCAAGTCCTGACTCATGTGCTTCATTTTGTTTAAATCTTAACTCAACATGCATGACTATAGATCAATGGATTTTAATGTTTGAAGGATACTGTCTTTCAACTTAAACCTTTGACCTAGACTTAACTTGATATTATGACCCACGGCCTTGGTGTTTAGCCTAATATCATACTCTTCAAGATGTGCTGATCCACACTAACCCCCCTAGTGGGCTGTAGAGGTGTCTGGTTACCTGAGCTCAGAGAACTGACTGAAGAGTTATTTAAATAGGTGACGATGTGGATGATTTATATCTGACTGCATAAAGTTGTTGTCACCTGCTGGCACCACAAAGAGCTGGGCGCCTTTTGACCTGATTACCTGGCAGGTTTCTCTCCTGAGTGGCACCGAGTGTGTGGTGACCCTGACACGCATTCCCTTCCCACTCTTTATGGCTGTGCACGGCCTTTAACACAATCTCTGGTATGAGATTTCAGTCAGTGTGTAGGTGGTTTCCAGCCCGTTGACAGTTGATGATGCCTTGCCAGAGCTGGTGGAATATGAGCTATGTTGGCCAAGTTGGCCTGGTCACTGTTAAACACCTATCAGGTTAGTAAGTGAAGGCCACTTTGCAGGGCTTGAAGTGTATTACATACTCTACTAATTCCTCCTCTTGTCCATTGGAAACCCCCCTCTGAGAACATCTGCCGTACTTGTAAACAGCAAGTGAATAAGATCCTCTGGACAGCCAGTCTCCATCATCTCGGCCACATTAGGTCTGCGCTGAGTATTGTTGTAGTTGTAGTCAACATGAACCAGTGTAAGTTCATGCACATGGTGAATTATTCAGAAGGTCTCTTGCTGTGGTGTTGAGCACAGATGCAGTGGTGTGCTTTAAACAACGCTTCCCCTGTAAACATTTAGCTCCGTCTGGCTTGTTTATCATGCAGCTTGATGACTCACGGGCAGTATTTAATTCTGTAGATTTGTTCATTGTCCACCCTCTTCATACAACCTATGCCTCAGAGATATTACAGCCCCACACGACCACAGTAAATCAACAGAGTAGTTGTCAGTGGAGAGTAAAGTCTCTTTGTTTGTTTGTTTGTCTTGCTGCAACCCAACTCACAGACTCTGTTAGGTAGTCTCGGATGACTCAGACTTTCTTCACTCCCAATATGCCACCTGTTGTTCCCTTTGTGTGAGTGTGTGTGTGTGTGTGTGTGTGTGTGTGTGTGTGTGTGTGTGTGTGTGTGTATATATGTATAGTTTTTATTGATATTTGTGATGAGCGTTGGGTGTTTTTTCACAGCATGAGTGGGGGTGATAACAAGTGACGTGATTACAGATGGCGTTGGTGCCTGTTGCCTAAGTGATAAAATGACATTGAAATATTAGGTTACTTCCACATTCACACTTGAAGATTTTGCTTTACTTGAGCTAGCAGTCGTATGTATATATAAAATATTGTAATCAGTTCAGTTTAACGAGGATACAGAGTGTACAATAATATCCCTCTTGGCATCTGTGCAAACGGATAACATTTTTCATTCTTTAACTTCTGGATGCAAATCTGTGTGTCATTAAGAAAACACAGATTTGTGTTTGTGGTTTTTATGTCTGCATGTGTAGGAGCAAATGGTTGTGTGTCTTCTGGTTTGTCTTGTTGGAGCTGGAAAGCTGAGCACAACTCTGGCAGCAGGGCCTCCCTGTGGGTTTCATCTTGCACAATAGGGCGTTGTGCCTGCCTTTGTCAGGGAACTACCTGCCATTCACCTCCACATTCAGACACACTCTGTGCTGAGCGCCTTAGCTGAACCCGACACGGCCAGGCGAAACATGCCGTGGAAGGGTTGCCTTTGATCCATTTGGCCTCTTTCACTCCCTCTGTAACACTCTTTCTCTCAGTAAAGCTTTCACACGTAGTTCTGATAAATTACGCGGATAATCCTTCAGGCACCATGAGTGAATATCAATTTTAACACTTGCACGAATCTTAGAACCCATCGGCTATCTGTCTGACAATAATTTAACCTCTGTTGGCCAATATTGTAGCTGGCATGTATACGGATAATGGTCATCTGGGCCAAGACATCTTCTGTGCTGCAAATATTGTTTACAGCCTGATTTGCAACTTGAGACGCTCTGTGAGAATGAGCTTTGAGTTTGGGAGTTGAGAGATGACTGGATTCTTTCTAGGCATTTGACTGCATATGCATTATTTATTTTTAAAAGCCAATAAACTAAATCTCATTCAGATTTTAGAAGATAGGTTCAGAGCTACATATTTTTGATAATTAAGATGTGTTTCTATAAAATAAATAATATCGGAAACAAAATATATAAGACAAAACATGTTGCCCATGACAATTATTTTGATTAATTATCCAGTCCGCGTCATAAAAACAAAATGGAGCAGAGCACAAACACACTGAGGCAACTGAGCAACTCAAGCAGCTTGTACCTAAGATAAATGTCACAGCCATTGTTTGAACACAACTTCACTTTAACACAACACCAAACAATAAGTGCAAGTTATTTATTTATTTATTTATTTTTTTTTTAACTGTTTTAGAGAAGTTGATTTCTACATTAAAACTAAAATGGGATGTTTTCATTTCAGCTAAAAATATTCAATAAATAACCATAAAGTAGTTCGACTGTGTGTGCTTCCTGAAATTATGTCTCCCAGCCTTAAAATTGCCCTGACTTCCACAATCTGAGCATTGCTAATATCAACCAAAGTGTTCTACCTCCTTTTACCGCTTGGGTTAGGGTTGGACTGCAAACAGACTCTTGAACACTTTCAATACCTACATTTTATCCCATTGCATATATATATGCAAATGTCTGTTATGGAGACTACACATGCACTACATTCAGGCAGGTGATGCGTCATCAGTTGAAACGTTTGTTCACTTGATGTGAAAGAATAATCTCTCAGACAAACATCACACTGTACATTTTACATCCCGTGAATGTTACTGCTTTGGCTCCCTCAAAACATTTGCACAGGAGTTTTTTCCAGAATTTTACTGAGGTGTTGAGGTGGTAATTAGTATGTTATAGTGATGCAGATTCACCTTAACATTGATGCTTGCATTCACACATGCAGGAAATGTTTAATTTCTGCGATAGACTGCATGTGTAAGAGGCTCGACTGTCACTGCCTGATACAAAGAGTTGTGTCTCTTATCACACTCTGCAGAATGCTGAAGTCATCTCCTGCACTGTCAGAACTGACACAACTGTGCTATTCTCCGCCCCGCTCTACTGACACTCACAAACACACACACACATACACACATAAATACAATAACGATTGTTCCTGTTTCCTGCCTATGCTGTCATTGTGCAGCTGCTGAATGAGATATGGTTCGGCTTCCATTGGTCAAAGAAGTCACACACAAACACACATATGTATGTACACTTATTCACATTTCCACCCAATATAATTCTGGCTATCTATTTGCTTTCCTTCGCTGTCTTTGTCCAATAAACACACACACACACACACACACACACACAAACACACATCCGTGCATGCGCTCACACACAAACCACACTGCCAGAACT
>JAOWBC010001714.1:17417292-17445735 GCA_028566105.1 Hypoplectrus providencianus
TGTGTGTGTGTGTGTGTGTGTGTGTTTATCTGTGTGTATGAGGTCATGTGCATTAATGTGTACATGTCAGCAGTGAGTCACTATGGGTCATCCTTTGTGTATTTATTTTTGGCCTGCAGCTGGTCCTTCCTCTTATGGCTGCTGTGTGTTTGTGTGTGAAAGAGGACATTAGTGTGGGCATGCACGTGCATCTATGCTGTTTTCTCAGCCGTTGCTGGATTGCCACATACTTGGTCAGTCAGTCACTGAGGATGTTCTGGTCACCCTTGACCCATATGTCTGTTCCTCAGATCATTTCTGCTGGCTTAGTTAATTTATATGGACTACAGTGTTTGCTTTAACTGTCTGTTTTAGGTTTGGAAATTACTCCTTTGACTTATGTTGTCAAAATACACTACTGCCCACCTTATAGAAAAATAATGTTTTTCTTTGCTTTACTCTGAGGTCAGTAGATTGTTTTCAAAAGGAAATTGCTCATTCTGAGAGAGGGAGAGCGAAGGAACCAGGCAGACAGACTCAGACGGGGCTTGCTCTGCATCCCTGCCACTCCCTGCTCAGTCTATATCATTTGTGTGATTCTGATGAATTATGGATGAGGCTATAGATCGCTGAGCTCAGCTCTGCTCCACTGACCCACTTAGAACACACATGCACATACACAATTCAAATCTGGTCACAACCTCTTGGGAAAAATCGTCATATTTTGTCTCCACTAATAATCCAGAACCAATCCTCTCATTCGCATGTGTGTCAGCCAGTAGGAATCCTAGGAATCTTTCATTTTTTTACTGTTTGCATCCTATCAGAGCGGCTCACTTTCCTAATGGAAATTTACACTAAAACAGCATTGGCAGTATTTTTGTTTTTGTTCTGGCAAATAATCTAAGTGTTTAATTAAAATGTTCTATTCACAAATTTGTATCATGATGAATCGGCTTTGCTGCACCACTTCTCATGACTTTTCGTAATCTCTTCTTATGATCTCCTGTCTTGAGACGTTATATAAGGCTTTACTTGCCCTCACTCTTGCCCTGTCTTCTGTTCATCTCCTTGACATGTCCTCCCTTCCTCCCTGTTCTCATTACCTGTGTGCCTTGATGTGTCTGCCACATCAGGTCTGAATCATGTTGCATAATGTCCTTTATGGTAGTGCAGACGTGATAATCAAAGAATGCAATAAAAGAAGGGTTACTGAAAGGAAACCTGTCAGGAAATTTGCAAGACAGAACAGTAATAGTCAGTTGTCCTCAGAGCAGATGACGCTCATTGTGTAGCATGTATTGTGCTCTAGCTCCCCCTGGTGGATTAAGATGTGGCTGGTCCATTTTTTTAATTATATATATTAAGGTTGGCTGTAGTTGGATGTTGCAAAAAAAAATATTGTAACATTGGGATTTCTATTTTAAATTATAAAATAATCCACATTCATCCCAGCATAGCAATTCACCAAGCCTCATACAGGTGCATGTTTTGTAGACATTATATGCATAGCTGTTTACCTTCTGTGTTTAGTATGGCAGACATTAAGGATAATTGATCCAATTTTTTTTCCCAAATCACAATATTGACTAAAGCAGTATTAAATCAAAGGATGCACACTATGTGTTAGAGACAAGATAGGTGCTAAAACAATTCTACATTAAGTTATATGTTGCTTAAAAGTACCCTGGCCTGCAAAAAATATTCTGCAGACTCAATAAAACATCTTTGTTTCATAAAGATTCCTTATTATCACACCATGATGATTTTAATGTTTTATCAAAATCAAAATGTGGAAGTGTTTCAATGAGAATGATAATACATATACAAATGCTTTCCTCCCATTATCATTTCCGACTCATGCACCCCAAGCAGACAGTGTGGTATCAGATATGGAGGTCAAGGGGGACAGCCCTCACCCTTTACACAAAGAATCTCACCATTTGATATAATCTTATTTCTGCTATGATTGATGTTTGTGACCCCGGTTAGAAAATTTGCTTCGGTACATGAGATATTACATTGTTAGATAATCTGAATCTGCAGCAGCAGAATGCCCTTCAAGATTTTTATTAGGTAATAGTCATCAAGCTCTGATGAAAACCTCCTATTAGTGAAATGACAGTCCTCATTATCTGTCCTCCTGTTATGAAATCTGCTGCCTCCTCTAATTCACACAGTGTAGCCTTGCTAAAACTTTAAACAAGCCCCCCAACCGTCCAGTGAGTCTGTTTTCCTTGGGTAGCGAGGTGAACTTGGGGCCACAATGTGTGGTATGGGGTTTGGGTGAAGGGAACAAGAAAAACTGAGCAGGGGCCAGACCAAATAATCTTTCAGAGCCAAAAAGCTGGGACTATTTGTTCTAGATTCTTCATCTTCCTGCTTATGAATAGGCTGGCACTGAGTTTGGGCCTTCATACAGCCCCATGGTACTGTGTATTGTACAGCATCCAGACAGACAAAACTTGCACATTTTGGGCCAGTGCCCTTTCTGTTTCCATGTTGCATAACCATGATGGGCCGAGTATAAACAGAAGCAGTTCCAACAAATACCAACCACCACCATTGGACAGACATTGTTTCTGCCCACTTACCCACTCTGTTTCCCTTCACATACATGCACCGCTTAGCTGTATGTACACACTGTCTCTCACCCGTTCTACCCACACTGTTTTCTGTACATTTATCATCAGTACAAAGGGAAAAAAACATTAAATTCTGACCCTAACAATACTGCGTTTTTGAGGCGGTTGCAATATACTAGGGCAGGTGTATCATGCGACATAGTGTACTTAAGTCTATGTGCCTTAACTTCCTAATAATGCCAATTTCAAGTCTAATTTTGAGTTTCCCTAGCTAGACTAGCTTTTGATTTTAAAATCTCCCAAGATATTTCTTTGGTGTCTGGCCTCTCATTTGCACTTGGGTCCTCACTGCATTCTGTCAAAGTCACATTAATAAATGCTCATTAAGATCTATTAGTAATAATTACAGGTTAATTCGGACTTAGTGGGCTGTTCTATCTTCATTAAGGTTTGCAGCTCAATTCCAACATTTTTGCTCTTTTTCAACAATGACTCCTTTGTTTATTAAAGGTTGCTGACCTCTGTGCTGGGGCTACACAAACAAACGAAGGATTTCTTTGTTTTTATAACTGTGACTACAACGTGTGCTGAGCAGGACTTTAAGAACTTTAAAACTACAGCAGATTCTACTTACTGCTGGATATACACCATGATACAGACACATTTTCAAAAAAGCAGATATAACCCTCCATAAAGGCCTGACTATTTATTGGCTGTAGAATGGTACTGATAACAAACTTGTTTGTGTTGTTGTTCTTGTTGACGTCTATGTGTTTGTTTTCCTTCCTGTCTGGCTTTTGTTGATGCCAGTACCAGGAGTTGGCCACCAAGATGTTTCACGCTCTCTGACCTCGTCGCTGATAATGGCCCTTATGTATAAAGAGCCCAGTGGTTTATGTAACAGCTAATAGGGCCATTGATTATACTGGAGCTTAGACTAGAAGACTGGACAGCCAGGGTTGGACAGGGGGCTTCTTTTTATTTGGAAGGGATTGTTCAACCAAGCCTGAGCCCCAAGTCATGGTTGTCTCCTCTCTTAGGCTTGAATTACCCCCAGTCTGTGCAGACAAAGCTCTCGCTCTTCTGCCTTTACGTAATCTCTCACAACCCCAAACCATGCCACACCATAACCCATTACAATTTACCATAACGGAGAGAGGACTGTGGTGTTGGTACTGCCAGACAAAGGTTTGATTAATTATATACATAGAGGCATACACATTGTGAAAATAAATCTTTGGACGGCTTTATAATATCATATAGTCCCCAAAATATCTCTCTCTCTGTATTTCTAGTTTAAGCTTTGTCTTTTTCTCTATATGGCTCTCTGTTTATCATGCTTATCTAATTTACCCCATCCCTCATCCCAGTCCAGTTACATCAGAGCCAGTCTCTTCCCTTTGTCTTTTGGATTCTTGCAGAACTTTCTGGTTGTGTAGCGTCCACCTGGCTTCAGTTCAGCAACAGGTTGTGTCCTCTGAATGACAATGAGTATTATGTATTATGAGGATCTTGTTGCCACTGTCCATCTGCTGGCTGAACAAAACATCTTCACATCAATTGTTCTGTATGCCTTCATGTGTATTCCATCAGTCAGATCTTTGCCTTTAAAAATGTACTGTGCCTCTGTTTACACACCAGTAAATTGCTGCATATGAAACAATTGATTCCCTGTAGGAAGCGGCACAGCAGTTCAGCAAGTCATGCAGTCATATTTCCGTTGTTTCCTGACATAAAAGTGAGCAGGTTATGTCATTTTGATAGCAAGAAGTTTGGGGGGGACATTGGAAAAGTTGGAATTGGCACAGTGACTCTCAAATCACTCACTACAACTACAACAACATTTAAATAAAAGAGTTAAATGAGTGTATGCTTTGTCTTGTGCTCAGGTCTTTCTACGTTATCTATACAAAGTTTTCAATAAAACATTTTCAATAAATATTTGAATGTATAATGGAATGAACACTTTGAGATTTTGTGTCCTATAATATTTTTTGGATGTTGTTCCCATTAAAAAAATAAAAATAACCTTTTTTATACAGTATCCAAGATCCAATACCTGTAGTTTTGCTCACAATAATTACTTTTAAGTTAACCCAATCATGTAAAACTTTGTCCATGTTCTATATATACACACTCTACATTTGATATAGAGCTGTTCTGCATCTTGGGTCTCAGCTTGGAGAACTTTCCTGCATGTTTTATTTCTAAAATGGCCCAGAAATTATAATAAAATAATGTTCGACATTGTAACATTACAGTCTATATCTGAAAGTAAATAAGTAAAAGCATAACAGCTCCCATTTAGACTGTAGTTCACATGATACCGTCAAAGCCTCAAATCCTACTGCTGGGTGTGTCGTATAACTAGATAAGCATGTCTGCTCTGGATTGGCCACATGCATCATCAGTTCAGCAGGTCATGTCCCTTTAACACATGCGTAAAATGCATTTGTGAGAGAGAAAGAAAGAGATATTGTAATCTGACGTATTCATCAAACTGGGTCATTGTTTTTTTCTGCAAGGCACTTCTTTCTCAAACACATTAACCGAGATGCCACAGAAGGATCTCAGCAGCATTTTTCTGCTGAACCCATTTGCACAAATGTCCTCACACATTTACACGTCACGTGCCAGGAATTAAGTTAATTGTAAGTGATATTCAACTCTGTTTCACATATTCATGGAACTGGATTACATTTCTGATCTGAAAAAAATCTAATGAAAGCTATGCACAGTCCTTGCAGGCAATATAAAACACATAATAACTTGACAACTCATTCTACAAATGAAAACACTGCTTTGGAGAAATTACATGAGTTGAAAACTTAATTTCTAATTTAATTTTAATGAAAAATCGCAGAGATAAATCATCTTGCAGTAATTATTTTAGCATCATTGTTCATTGGTCCATTTATTTCTGCCAAATGAATCAGCACATCAGGACGGTCACAGCTGTTCTTTCTGTCCCCCAATTTTGACCAGCAAATGTAGCACTAATAAGGTAAAACAATTTTTAAAAAAGCCCTGAGGCCGACATCTCTGTTTTTGAAGCATTAGTACCAGAATTTTTCATTGCAGAGCCCCTCTGTTATTTGTGGTATGTCATCAGGGCATGCTACCAGAGAGTGTGTGTATAGATGTTCTGAGTCACCCTGAAAGCTTGAGTATTCAGGGACTAATAGGAGCTGCCTGGGGCCACATAGCCTCCATAGGAGACTTCAGACCTGGAATGACATAAGAGCATGGCAGAAAAAGAAAGGAGCTTGTTACTCTCAACATGTTGTGTTTCCCCCAAAATGACTAATGAGTGCCTTTCAATTAAGGAAGCAACTTTATGACAAATAGAACTTCTAGTAGTTCCTGTGTGATGTGCATTTACCCACTGGTCCAGTTTAGAGGCAAGTTGCACTAGCTGTTGAGTTAAAGTTTAGCCTTGTTTATTCTTGCTGGAGTCTTGCTATATATTGCCAGATTTCATTAAATGAACTGGCTTGTTAACTTTACTGATTGGACTGCCTCAAATGTTAGTTTGCCAACATTCGATATATCAGACTGGACCGTTTAGAATGTTTTTTAAGACCTGAAATAATACATCTTGAAGGGAAATAAAGGGAATGTCGCTTTCATTATATTGGACCTTTGTGATTGGTTTTGAATGATGTTGCCATGTGTTGCACTAATTTAACGCTGGGGTCAAACTGTCATGTCACACACTTGCACACACACTTGAGAAGTTGGTTTTGTTCTTATATAAGCAGCCTTTTCCCTAAATCCTACCCTCTCTTTCCGGGTCTCTTAACTCCTCCCTCAGTCTCATTAAAGCCTGTATTCATGCTCTCCTCTCCCCCTCCCTCCTGTCGGCTTCTGCACAGAAGTCTTCAGTGGCCCTTGTCCTGCAATACCCCCTACGCGCCATGCTTTGCTTTTCCTCCCTAATTGGTTTGTACACTTGTGGAAGTGACAGATCAGAAACACAGAGATTTTATCTCGGAGAACAATGCATACAAAGTTTATAAACAGGTGTTTGTCAAAAAATTGAATATAAATTTGCATGTGGTTAAACAAAGGTGACCAAGTCAGACTGTTAACCACTGAATTTTGCTAAATGAAAGTAACCACTGGATTATACTTGACAATATATTACCTTTACAAATTAAGGAATCTACAATAACATCTGATGCTGACAGTTTTCCTACAGTAAGTGGTGTATTACTGTTTCCTTTATACGTAATCAAAAATGGCATATAGCTAAAGCAGTGTTGAAACACTTCTCGTCAGTGGATAAGTAGCACAGTGACGCAGTCATAAGCTTCAGTCATGTGTGCACACATATGCACTGTTTTGAATGGCAGTGTTGTAATCATCATATGACTATGTAATCTGTTTCTTTTTTCTTGGGTGCAAACTTTAGCTCCACATTAAACCAAAACTATCCATGTTTGCATCATGAATTTCATGTTATACATTTTTTGTGCAAAAACATGCCACTTTACACACAGTTCAGACAGTTCAGTGTGTGTTATTGGACAGCAGAAACATTTGGCCCTGTTTGTTAGCGAACACAGGCAGCGGAAGGTGATTCATTTCAGCATGATCACTCAGGAAACTGATTGGCTGCGACAATCAAACTGTGTGATAATTGAAAGGCGGGAGTGGAAGATTTTTCTCCCTTTCTTTCTGCCTGAGCTAGCCACTGTTTTGGAGCTGAGCTGGCCTAGAAACTCCAACAGAAGAAAAGCCCCCCCTCCTTCTCCCTCCACAAAGCTTTCTCACAACCCCTCTTTCCTTTGCTCCCTCTCTCGCTCCGTCTCCCTCTCACTGACAGCTCCTGGTGGGTTCCTTTTTTTCCTGTCTGCTCCCTCGCTCCCCTCACATCCGTCCTCTGGGTTCCTGCCTCTCTTCTCTCCCTCAGAGGATTTTATCCCCAGCGGACACTTTCAACACTTAACTTCATAGTAAACCTTCCTTCTTGCAACCCAGCCTGCATCCAGCCCTGCAAGACTTCATCCGATTAACCGCCTTGGCTATGTCACCCCAAACTCGCATCAGAGGGACCCTTTGCTCCAGAGAAGTCCTTGTTCTCCCACACAGGCGTGCTGTCTGTCGGAGTTGTGCTTATCGAAGCGCGTATATGTATGCTCCATAGGCTCTCTGCTGGCTGCTGTGTACCGCGGAGCATGTGTAGGCACTGAAGCGTGGTCTTTGAGGAGCGGCTGCTCTATGAACCAGCAGCACAACACCACCCAGACTCTGCAGCTATCAATAGTCATGGTTCATTGCTGGAGGGACAGAGCACTCTATGGATTCTGGATATTCAATCAGGCCACCAGTAACTCCTAAGATTCTTTGCTTTCTTGTTGTCAAGTGGAGTCTTTGTCCTGTGGACTTTGAGTAAAGTGGACTTTGTTTGGAGAGAAGTCCTGAGTGATGAGTGCTCTCCCAGGGCAAGACTCTTCCCCTCTCCCCCGGCTGTGGTCGTCTCTCAAGTGACACACGCACAGATAGACAAACAAAGTTCAAGTCCAAGCTGTGCGCATGCGTCTCCCCACAATGGAGGTCATCCTCAACCTGATAACAGCTGACACCTCCCCACTTCCTTCTCCCACCACCGTGAGTCTCTCCACCTGTGTATTCATGGTCATCCTTTATCTTTTAAAGTTTTGACTTCATTCCCCTACGCAATGATTCAAGCTTATGTCATGGATCCAGCATGTTTACATTGTTGTTACAGCTGCTCAACTGATAAAATGGGTGTGGTGCGTTATCTTGTGGCCTATAAGATACCAGAACTTAGAAACCACCATCTAATAGGAGACCAATTTCTTGCCTTTATATGGAATTTGTCTTAATATAAGGATTGTAGGGCTTTGTTGTGACAGTGGGGACTCACAGAAGCTTAATTTATTTCTCTTTCTCCTCAGACCTGCTTTCTCAGCTGATGTGTGTTTCTTTCCTTTGTGAAATGAGGGGCTTTTCTCACACCCTCTGAATTCCTTTGGAAAAGCACTGGCAGGCTTTGGCTCCGTGTTTGTGTGTGTATGCCTGTGCACATTGTGCATGATTAGTAGTTAGTGTTGTGTTTTGTGCTAATTCATGAGTGGATGTGTTGAGTAAACTGCCTCTTGTCCAGCAACGCATGGAGTTATGTAATATTCCATATCTAATGAATGGGGTTCATTGTTACCACACTGGATCCCCTTAAAGGAAAAAGCGGATTGCCATTAAAAACATCTCTTTTGTGTCAGTTTCAGCACAGCTTTTTTTGGCAAGCCTGAATGGGAACTGAAACCATTAGGAAATGAAAAGTACATGGATGAAAAAAAAAGTGTGTTACATATGGAAAAGGTTTGTCACGTGCTCTTAGCTTGACACTTTGTCAACTATAAATAAAACTACATCGGTCCACATGCTCATATTACCCCCCCCACACACACACTGTCTAGTTGACACATTTTTATCGGTTGAGTGAAAGACATCAGGACCACTAAGTAATGTCATGTTGTTTCTATGACAACCTCTTTCTGATTGACTGCAGGGTTAAAGATCAAACCAACTAATCAGGAGTGTGAAGTTCAGTCAGTTGGAGATGATTGGCTTCAATGCCTGCAGCGTGATAAGGTCAGGGAGATACAAGTGGTATAAATGGAGAGGGAGGCAGCTGCAAAAATCTAAAATTACTGTTTAAAGGTGGACAGATCACAGAAATTATTCAGGTGCAGGACGAAAGGAACACCAAAAAACCTTGATTCTTCTCTCCAACATGGATTTAAGATCCTTTCGCTTATGGATATCGGACTCTGTTGACAGGCATGGTCAGACAGCCCGCTCACCCAGCAGCCCACAACCTCTACAACAATGATGTGCTGTCACTGATCAGCACTCCACCTTTTTCGTACTTCAGAGAATGCTGTAATAGGAGATGCATAGAGAAGAACAGATTTCTGGGACAGAAAACTGATGTTATATTATCTTTGTTGTATCATTTTGGCATTTTGGCAAAACACACATGAGCTGACATCACAGGAATGCGAGGCATACCAACCAACAAGGTACTGTCCTTTTGCACTCACACATAAAAAACAGCAAAAAGCTGACCTTGACCAAAATGTTTTTATTAAAAACAACCACAGCACAGCTCAAGATCGCCATGCTTACACTAAATACTGTATTGAAGACGGTTATATAAGCTATATGTCTAGAACATCACAAATAGTATGAGGTTTTTGGTTGGTGTGGTGTAAAATATGTTAATCTATCCTTGGCTGCGGCTTAAATAATAAGCCGCAGCCAAGGATAGACGTTTAGTTTAAATTGATATTGTCATGGCCTAGTTTGGGTGTGTGACAAGAAGCTTAAGATTGTGTCACACTTAGCTATCAGAGCATCTTGACATTACTGAACCTGAACTTATCTGAGTCATCTAAAAAACACATTAAACAGGACTCAGAGGACGAGGAAGCAGGGGAGAGAGACATCTGACAATAGTTGTTTTACCAGTAAGGCATTGCATGTATAGGGAATTTTTGATTTTTTTAAACTAGAAATAAACTTTTTCCGTGTGTTTTATACCTGTACAACTCTGCAATGGTACTAAAAGGACCGCTTCTTGAACAAATAATAAAGAATATTTAACATGGTTATAAATGACTTTACATTGTACAGATGGTGTATTACGTTGTCAACTATATCACCATAATTTGGGAAGTAGTACCATATTTTAATGCATGCTTGCTTTTTTTGGCGTTGTTTAAGTGATAGAAAAAGTATTTTATTTGTCAAGACAATTGATCAATATATCTGTCTTGCTCTAGTTGTAGGACAGCGTCAGCCCCTTTTCTGCTCTATGACCTATATGAAACAGGGAGGAATTTGAGGGATACGAGATGGAGATGGGGCAGTACAAGATGTTCTTGGTGCGCGTATCTAATTATGTGTGATGCATATCTAACAACATTAGTGCAGTAATGCTTTCTCAATGCCTGTTTGTGTGAGATGCACGGCCATAGGTCTGAGTGTGTTGGTTTGGCTGAGCTTTTCCCAGGACTCCGGTGGATCTGCGGTAAGTAAGGGTTGCTTTTCCATGGCTCTAACCAGCTTTACTTGGATCAAAAGCTGTTACACAACCTGGTCCACCAGCAGGCGGACCCAGTTTTGGACAGGGGTGGGGTGACTCTCATTCCTGTGTGTGTGTATTCAAGAAGCCATAGGGCAGGGGGCAGGTCTAAGCAGACCTCTCTGGCCTTCTTACTGATAAAGTCTAATCAGAGTTGGATCAGGCAGCCCCTCAGTTACAAACACACTCTCAGCCTTCTCATTAGGGTACAGAGGCTCCGGCGATGCAGTGCCTGTCGCTTCTTGCTTCAGTGGCTCAGCACACCAACATGTTTGGCTGCGTTAACCCTGGGAAATTAGCCTAATCCTTCGGCTCACCATCTTTAATTACATGCATGATTAGCTGCTGAAAAACGGGACCATTTGGGGATGATGCTGATCATAAAGACAATTTGTTCAGTAACTGGAACTCTTCATCTGTATCAGAAAGCTGGGAATGAAGCAGCTCTTTGCTATGTGTGGTCACATACCAGTATGTATGAAAATGAGATCATAACTGGGCAGTTACCGGTGACAGAGAATATGAGCTGCCAGTAGAGCCGTAAAAGAGGTCACACACTTGTAAACCATCTAAGTGGTCAGCTTTGAGAAGAACTCTGCTGATGGAGAATTGTTTTCACCACTGAAAAGGGTGTTGATTTGGTACCAGTGTGTTCAGATCACGAGGCTTTCTTATCACAGTGTCTAAAACCTATATCTTCACTGTATTGCGGGTGTCTCCAGTCCAAAGTGTTCCACTGACTCGTCCTTTGCCCTCTTTATCTTCTGTATATCTTTGGTCAGAGGGCACATTTTTAATTCTCAGATAAGGCTGTTGATGTAAGAGCAAACTAGAAATGCTTCACATTCACCCCATTGACTGCTCATATGGTTGCATTTCATTCATGTTCGCCCTCATGAAGCTATTAATATCATTTTGTTTATAGCTGCAGACAGGCCAGGTGCCGCTCTGAAACGTCACCTCTTACTGCTCTACTGTGCCAACTCAGAGCACGCTATTCTAGTTGCCTGATTCATTTGATCGCCTTGGCTGCCCGTCAAGAGGATACAATCATGATTAGACCTACTGTGCACAACAGTTGTTAGGTCAATTGACTCATGGATATGGGCTTTTAACATGATGCAAAGGCATTTCATTTTTAAATGACCACTTTCTTTCTTGTTGTTTCCCTGTGCTCAAAGGAATTTGCCCCTAGCTTTGTGTATGTCTGTGTCCTTGTGTATGTCTGTGTGTGTGTGTGTGTGTGTGTGTGTGTGTGTGTGTGTGTCTGACTGGGATGTCAGACTGGTTTTTCTTGCCCTCTGCATCTCCTCTCTATTGGCTGTCACACGCAGACAGAGAGACTGGGAAGTGATATAGTCTCACATCAGGGCCCAGACTCTCATTCTGCCCTGTGGTCTCTTGTTAAACCAGATGATAGAATTTCATGTCACTTATAAAATCTGAGATATTGATCAGAAAGCATTCTGAGGCTTTTTTGTGTGTTTCTCTGTCCCTCATTCTTCAATGAGCTTCATGAATGTGCTTGCTGTCAAAAATAGCATGAATAATATTCATTGTGAATGACATTACATTGTTATGATGCCGTAGATTTATTTCTCATAACATGGAGACCACTGTAAATTCTTTTTTATGCATTTATGAATTCCCACAACCTCCCAAAGCCAAATTCAAGCATTTTCAACCTTTTCCAGCAAATTAATGCCGTGGAAAGTCACACATTTATAAAAAAGTAAATGCATTATATACCTTATACTGACTGTTCGACTTCTTTTAATAGGTTATATTAGATATTATTGGGCTTTAAAAAAACAGAAATAGATTATGGCCAATTTAAATTAAAACGTTTCAGGTTTCAAAATGTGTTTTTAAAGATTTCAAGCACCCAGAGAAACCCTGATTTTACAGCAGTAGCTAGTCGAGTAAATCTAAGTCAAACTACTGTTTTATGTTAATCTAAATAAGTGTATGGTATTTTATAACCTGATCATATATTTTGAATGTAAAGTCTTAGTTTTTAATGAGTAATAACTACACTGAAATAAATGGAGTGGTGTAAATTTTCCCTTTAATTCTTGTGGAATAGAAGCATCATGTATAATGAAAAGTAAATGTTAAAAATACCTCAAATTTGCTCTTAAGCAGAGAACTTGAGCAAACGTACTATTCTTCTGTTGGCTGGTCATGATTCCTATCAGTCATGATCAGACAGGAATTTGTATATCAATAGTGCCAAACATAGCAGTGGTAGTCTTTTAATACGTGTTATTAAGAGTTATAGTATTCATACTAGTCTGTGAATGTTGTTCGCCCCTCACTGAATCTACTACGGTAAACTAAAGTCCTGACTGAGGAGCTATTTCTGCTCTTGGTGAGGCTGATTGGCCGGTGTGTGCCCTGCAGCTTAGAGGATGATGTCATCCCTCAGCTGTGAGCGGAGGGGCGGGGCTTGGGCGGAGTTCCCCGCTCCGGCAAGTTGACTGAGTTTCAGGTGCGCTTCAACTTTCACAACAAGACCGGCGAGTTGGAGCTGTCGGCAGCAGCCCGGCGAAACTTGGGAAAGGGCAGCAGGCGCGGATATAGCTGTTTAACTTCGACAAAGAGAGGGGACTGATGAAAATATACAGCTAAACTTCACTTTGGGAAAAAATGCACTGGGAACAATTTCTCCGTTTGACAAATGGAAAGGTGAGCCACTTTTTGCGCGTGTTGTTGTGGCTTCTGTGACCGAAGATTATTCATAATAGAGAAATATTTTTGGGTCATTTCTTTGTCATTTGGTACAAAATTTGAATACGAGTTTCAGCTTTCTCCCCGGATGCTCTGTGGTTTGTTTTTTTGACTGAGGTGTTTGTCACCAATTAGTCATGCAGCTGGGCATGCAGGTGAGGCTGTGCTGCGTTGTTTTTACCTGTTATGGAGTGGTAATAAAAAAAAGCTTAGTGGTGATGTGTGAGAGCTGGATGCCAAGGTGAACAACTGTCACTCCGTTTTGCTCTCTAGTCTTCCGTGTCTTTCTCTGTATCTGGGTTGCTTCTGAGTTCACAGAGTGCTCTCAGGTTCAGATGTTTATGTGCTTGCTCAGTGATGAGAATATTTTTTTATCACATCCCTCCCTGAAGCACGATTAGCTCCAGCAGCATCACGGTTTTCTGTGTGTTCTTCCCCTGAGGAAATGAATCCCATCGACTGCTCGGGATTGAAGGTTTTTAAGGTGTTCCTCATCTTCTCAGGTAGAGGCAGTCTAGTTACAACAAAACACAATTTAGATTAGTTTTTAAACATTTTTGTGCCCCTTTGGGAAAAAAAAGGTCTGAACAACACAAATAGAAATTTATAATATGTGACACTGTTGTGAGCAAATATCGGATATCCTATCAGACTTGCGCTTTATTGTCACAGCCTGAACTAACAAAAATTGAGATAAGGCTAATACCTTTTTCATTCTGTTTCTGCCTGTTTTACAAAAGTAAAACCTCTATGGATAACTGTCAATTCACATCTGGGAAGATTTAGTTGTGTATTGATTTACTGAAAGTTTGAAAGCCATTTTTTTCTTCCACTTTCCTTTCTTTGAAAACTTTGGAAAAAAATCATATTTCTCATCTTCCTCTTAAGGGAAACTGACCGTGAGTAGCCTTTGTAGCTGTCTCAGTTTGCCCTCTTTACTGGACACTGGCTGCTGAAATGCAGAAGCCACTTTTTTAGAGTGTGTCAGCAAAATGACTAAGAACCACCAATATGCAACTCACAGTTTTTCTTCCCTGTTTTCCCCTTTTTTATTTCCTCCTCCGACTCCATACCCTTCCCTGTCTTCTTTTCCCATCTCCTCACTCTTAGATCGACCGGCTGGAGGTGAGCGGTCTGGGCCAAACACCCTTGGCTGTTTCATGTGGGGCAGACAGCTCATTTCCAGGAGGTGAGGATGGCACCCCAGACCCTCAGCGTACAAAGCAGGCAATCGCCCAGCTGCAGCAGAAAATCCTCAAACTCACTGAGCAGATTAAGATCGAGCAGACAGCCAGGGATGACAACGTTGCAGAATACCTCAAACTGGCCAACAATGCTGACAAACAGCAAAGCACACGCATCAAACAGGTAAAATGAGGTATTATTTTACCCCCATCAAAAAACTAGTAATGTGTAACTTTCTTCCAGATTATAATCCAAAGCTCTTGTATTCTTACAGTGTTAAAAGGGCTGATGTGACAATGAGTGCATTAGCACCAAACCTGTTTGCTTGCTTTGTTTTTTCCCTAGGGGGAGGGAGGGAGCTTACTAAAAATATTTAGGTGGCACGGGTTATTGCAGGATAAGGATAATGTTTATTCTCTTCATTAACAAAAACTTGTTCTGTGACTGTCAGGTTTTTGAGAAAAAGAACCAGAAATCGGCACAGACCATCCAGCAGCTGCAAAGGAAACTGGAGCACTACCACCGGAAGCTACGGGAAGTGGAGCACAACGGTATCCCACGCCAACCCAAGGATGTTCTGCGGGACATGCAGCAGGGTCTGAAGGATGTCGGAGCAAAAGTCACAGGCTTCAGTGAAGGGGTGGTGGACAGCGTGAAGGGTGGCCTCTCCAGCTTCTCCCAAGCCACCCACTCTGCTGCTGGGGCCGTCGTCTCCAAACCACGGGAGATTGCGTCTCTTATTCGCAACAAATTTGGCAGCGCTGACAACATCCCCTCGCTTAAAGACTCTTTGGACGACCCCTCAGTGGAGGAAGGTGTTACAGGGGCTGGCGGACGCTCACTGGGCAGCACTGGGCATCACCTACAAGCCAGTCCCAAGTATGGTAGTGAGGATGACTGCTCTAGTGCTACATCAGGATCAGCGGGAGCCAACAGCACCACCGGGGCACCCGGAGGTCCCCCCAGTTCTAAGGGCAATACACTGGAGAGGAGCCAGAGCTCAAGTCTGGACATGCTGCTGCAAGAGATGCAGGAGCTGAGGGATGGCCAGGCAAGACTCGAGGAGAACCTGGATGGTTTGAAAACCCACTATCAGAGAGACTATACAGTTGTCATGCAAGCACTGCAAGAGGAACGCTTCAGGTAAAGAGAAAAATGAAAGCGTGTGTATCAGATATTCATCAGAATTTCCTGTTTAGCAAAAGAAATCCCCTGAACTTCTATGTGTTTAATCAGGAAGAACTATCTTTCTGGAAACATACTCCTGAATACAATGCTGATCATTCATATCACTGTGCTGCTGATGATGCATCATCATCAGGCAACACTCACCCTGCACATGCTCTGGAGAGCTCTTTTATCAAACCTAGCACGCTGCAGATAAAAACAAAACCTTGACCCAGCATTCCCTTTTCCACAAAGCTGTAAAGCCTGTGTAAAGGTGGGGCGTTAAAGATGGTGTTTCTCATGCATTATGCAGATTATCAAAGGCGGTCTTATTGTTTTCTTTGTACCCCTACAGGGGTGTCACAGTTTCATTTTTAATTGTAAATAGGTTGAAATTAGGTCTTAATGTCAGTTATCAAAATCAAAAGAAGAATTGGCGATTTCACCATTTTCAAAATAAAATATGGCAGTTATATGACTTTGATACCTTATTGTAATCATCAGTTTTTTAAAAGATCATTTTCTGGGCATTTTTATGCTTTATTGGATAGTGTCAGGTAGAATAGAAGGGGGAATGAGAGGTGAAGACATGCAGCAAAGGGAATTGGGGCCGAAACCAAACCTAGGGCAAGGACGCGGCATTAATGGTATACACTTTATGCCCCAAATGTAGTATTATTTTAAAGAGAAAAAGTGTTACAATGAAAATGACTTGTGGGGGTACTAAATCAGATCTTAGGATTCAGGACTCAATTGTCTGATAATGGCATAGCCTTCAGTGCTGAATATTTTAATGGAAAATATAATCAAATTGTGACCTTGAAATTTAAAGTCTACTCAAATTATAGATTTGCAGAGTTGTAAAACCCCTAATTACCTACAACCACTACATTACATTAACTGCTGCTGAACCAAGCTGCCTGCTTTAAGATTTAGACTGAACCGCATATTAAAATGTGTTTTGTTGTTTTGAGACAGCATTTGACATCTAAATTGAGCACTTCACTAAAGTGACACACACACCTGCACATTTCACAAGTGTCCTCTAAGTACAAAGATCCTTGGTGTTGTTTCAGCCCCTTGTCCCAGTTCTGCATACCTCGTCTTAGACTCACACATCTCGGTGCAGCTTTTGTTTTGGTTTGTCTCTGGGCAGTTGGCCGTAAAAAGCACACTCACATTCCTCCCAAATGTTCTGACAAGAGGGCACAAAGATTAAGAGGGCAGGACAATTGAAAAGAGAGCAGATATAGAGAGCTTACATAGAAAAGGAAACATGGGCATTTTTCTCCCTAAAATGTCCATCTGTGTCCAGAGAAGTCTGTTTTTGTCCACTTAAGACCAAAATATCATCAGGAACAGAACAGAGTGACCACTAAGAAGTCTTTTATAGCAATGCCCTGGGAATAATAACTCATAAACTGGTCATGTTGTAAATAGCTCCATGGGGGCTAAATCTGTCCTGTGCATAACCAAGAAATGCCCAAAATGTGACTTTCTTAACCAGGGCTGCAGAAAAAAACCATAAGATATTTTCTAAGTAAATACACATGTAATTTACTGTTTCCAGTATTTTTATTTGTGGCAATCACCAATAAGATACCATATTGTCTCAAAACTTAAGTCACAATTCAATAACATTGCAATAGGCTGAGTATTGCCAGAACATATGTTGCAACATACTGTGATTCATTACCCCATTTTAACCGCAAATTACTTTGTCAACATCCGTTTTATCTTTAATTTTCTATAATAATAACCGAATATCTTCGGTTTTGGAGGACATCACCTTTGGCATTGGGAAAACATGGTTTCCTCACTTTCTCTATTTTCTGACATTATAGCCAAAACAAAAATCAATAATCATCATTAATCAATCTGTTTATGGCAGAATCAGTAAAAATTTGTTAGAACATAAATATCAGAGAGAAACCTACACAGAGGCAGTGTAATAATGTCTATTCTTGTGATACGTTGACCATCCAACTGTGTGCACCCTGCCAAAATAAACAGCAGTATAGATCCCTCTCCTCTTGTTGGTTGCCTCCCATTGGCCAGTCTCATACTGCTGACTCCCTCTGATTGGCTGGTTGGATCAGCAGATGAGTAAGCATGCCCTAATCTTGTCAGGGCGAGTCATCTGTCAAATCAGGTGTCGTGTGGTCAGATGCCTCCAAGGCCTGCTTCTGCTAATTCCTACATGTGTTTCTTTGTCTAAGCTAATTATGCCCCAGGCGTTCACGTGTGTGTTTGTGTGTTTTGTGAATTCAGGTGTGAACGTCTGGAGGAGCAGCTGAACGACCTGACAGAGCTTCACCAGAATGAGATCCTCAACCTCAAACAGGAGCTGGCCAGCATGGAGGAGAAGATCGCCTACCAGTCTTACGAAAGAGCCAGAGACATACAGGTCTGTCTGTCTGTCAGACTCGCGTTCACAAGCACACTGCCCCTGTCAGAAATAAATTAATGGCTGCAAAAATCAGCTTAGTGGAAATTACATTTTCTTAGTCTCTCATTGTACTTAAAATTGGCTGCTTCAAAAATCAGTCTGTTGTTGAAATGAACTGTCAGGAAGGGATGATAAGAAGTTTTAGTGGATAAAGCGTTCAATTAAATGGCATGTTCTGGTCCTCACTTCTGAGCAGCTGATTTATTGAAAGCCATTCAAAAATACCTGATGAACATACACAAGTAACTGCATTACATCCAATATAACCAGAGCAATGCTAAACAAAATGTTGCACTTTTTCATGCTGATTGTTGATATTATCATTGTATTTTGACATTTTACGTGCACGATACACAGAATTTAATGATTTTTATTTTGTTTTTGTCCATTTGTTGTAGTTTCTGTTTCTAAATGCCCTTGTCAACAGTCTGTTTTCACTGTGATACTGTGAATACTAATGGTCATAATATCATTTAATGACAGTCTTGTCTCTGCTCCCTGGCCTGTCAGCCGATCTCATGCTCTCAACCTTTTAGCACACTCAACAATTGCTGCTGAATTAAGCCAGGCAGTTCCTTTTGGCAGAAGCAAAATTACATTTCAAAGTGATACATGTATAGCTTTTAATTTTATAGATTATAATGGGTGTTTTTTGTAAACACTCTTATCAGTATGCTAATTAATATTTCCATTTGGAGTTCCATACTAATAAGTCTTGCAAGGAAAAGTGCTCAAGAGACCTCAGCCTCTCTAACAGCAGCAGTAGTGAGCTAATTTTGTGTGCTCAGACTAGATGTCAAGTTTAAGGTGGTCACACATCCTCTGACAGCTAAAGGCATTATGTCATTATCTTTGTTGACAGTGTAAACAGGAAGATGAGACAGAAAATCCAGTCCGTCCATCTGTTCTTTTGTTTGTTTACAAACACAGGCATTTCCTTGTCACTGACTCTCATTACTCCTGCCCTTTCCTGTTGTCTGTCACATTTTAGGTTTGTATATTCTTCATGTGTATGTCTGCATCAAGTATATTATGGGTCAAGTTGCCCCCTTGGCTGTATTTCTTTTCCCTGGAGGCAGGGGGCAGTAGAGGTCTATAAATTGTAAACCCAGTGGCCAGTCTGTCTGGAACACTGTTAAATCCAATATAAAGTATACAGCCAATATAACAGCTAAGACATATATGTAGCTTTTTATGAGAGGATTATGTTTCGATTGACACCTTTAGAGACATGAGGTTGTGGTTTACAGAGAGCTGCTCTAAAAATGTATGATTCATCCTATGAACAAACATGATAGGACAAGATTTTTAGAAGCCCATTTTGATATCATGGATTCTAGTACAGTAACCATGAGATGTCTAGTCAATTCTTTCCCTGTCAATTGCTCAGATTCAATACACTGCTAAGTAGAGAAGGACGATATGGAAAAACTCAAATATCACAACTTTTGACCAAATACATTTGGCAAATTCTTAAAACAGCTAGAACAATGGTAAGTTCAGAGAAAGGTTACCATGAATAGGCACGTGTTCAACAGTCTAAGATATAAAGTCTCATGTCATATCATCATCCTGTTATAATGAAATATTACCTAGCCCTGCTACCTACATACACATTAAGAATGAAAACTACATTACCAGGTATTACTTTTTGTCATCATTTGTAATGTTTTTGGCTAAAGTTACAGATTGTGAAGGACATCCTGCTGCTGCTTTTTCTGCCTCATATTATGGCATAATTGGCACTCAGTTATCTAAACTTTGAGAATCCCTGCTCTGAGGTGACTTTGCTGAGGTTTTTTGCCTTCTGTGTGTATTGTGCAGGAGGCCTTGGAGGCGTGTCAGACCAGGATCTCTAAGATGGAGCTCCAACAGCAGCAACAGCAGGTTGTCCAGTTGGAGGGGCTGGAAAATGCCACGGCCCGGACCCTCCTGGGAAAATTTATCAATGTGCTGCTGGCCCTTATGGCTGTCCTTCTGGTCTTTGTCTCAACTGTGGCCAACTGTGTGGTCCCCCTGATGAAGACACGCTCACGCTCGCTCTCCACCCTCCTCCTCATCCTCCTGCTGGCCTTTTTATGGAGAAACTGGGACGCTCTCTCGGGGTACACACACCGTGCTCTGCAGCCACCAGGATGACTAGATTAAAGCAAGCGCATGTTGCTTTTGGTGACACCAGATGATAGAACTTTGACTGCAATCATGCAGGAAGTTTGAAGAACGTGATGCCATTAGAAAAGCTGCACGGCCGGGCACTGAATATTCGGCCGGGCATATTCGAACATGGAATCAAGATAAAGCGGAAGAACCAGAGTGAAGTTGAGAACGCTCATGATTGTCATTTAGGGAGGACGAGACTGTTTACATTTTTGGAACTGAACTTTTGTGTTGCTGTCCCTCAGAATGCAGCATTGTACTGTTTTTATCTTTAGAGTTTAATCAATTATAATGTTATTTCTAATAATATTATTTTTATTTTTGACGTTATTTTATTCAGTACCATGTAGCATTTCGCTCCTCTCACTCTACATGACTGGGAGCTTAGTCAGGAAACTGGGCTGGCGATTTGCTCCAAAGGCCCAGTCCAATTCTAGAGACATGCAAATGTGATAATGTGGTTGATTGCCTTTAGGAAGAGAACTCTTTCCTAGCTGTGATTGGTAGATTTGAACCATGGCTGAAAACCTTCCTGGGAGTTGCTCCTTTCTTGCTGTGATGAAATGTGTTCATCCAGAACATTTTGAAGGACTGACCATGACCTTTGAGTGTCATGATGACTAGACACATTTTGTGCTTCCTTACAATTTCTAATAGCAGAGATCACATGCTTTTACTTATTTCCTTTTTTAAGTAAACAAGAAGACCCGTGTTTAATAGGGGAGACTATAACCGAAACACAAAGAGAATGGGCCGGCTTTAGAGAGAGAAGGCTAGCATGCTCACCATAGAAACGACACATAAACACACAGAAAACATCTGGTTACTGTTAAACATTTGCCATATTTGCAACATGTAAACAACGCATGTTTTCATCAAGAAAAAATACAATGACAGTTTTGTGTTTAAAAGCAATGACAAAAGGCTATTGTCTGAGCAAAATCAATTTGCCAGGATAATTGTCTCCACCCCGCCATATTTGATGTGATCAGGTCAGGAAAGGGAGACCACTGGTGCTTATCCAGCTCCATCTCCCTTGGAACAAGAATGCTGCTGCTTTATATCCACAGTGAAAGTCGTATCCACTGCCATGTCAGTTAAATGCACACTGATGCTTTACTCTTCTTCATTAGAATATCTCTCTGTGTATTTATTTTTCCGGCCGTCCTCCTTTTTCAACAAATACACTCTCTTATGGTGTAATCACCCAGTGCCAAACCTTTGTCTACCCAGGGATGCCCAAGCACCCGAAGGGTCCAAGCTGAGAGGAAAGAAAGGAGAGGTTGCTCAGCAGGTCTTGCTTCTATTCAGATCCGTCATGAATGTCTCAGCTGGATGTCAAGGATGTATCTTTTCGCAAGGGAAAAAAATCGATTCGAGGATTCACAGTCTGACCATGAACTTGACTCCTGATCTTCAGTTGTGTGTTTTTGCACCTTGCCTGAGTACAGCTCCAGGGCGTCCAGTCTTTCTTACACACTCACTCTCTTTCTCTTTCTCTCATGAAGTCAAGGACACAACAAGATGACCGAGCACATTAAATAGTTCATTCTGCATTTCATGCTGAGAAGCTGATTTCCTAACAGATAGGGAGATCATTTGAACTGTACAGCTGCACTTTAGCACACGACTAGATAACATACAAGTCAGGCTGAGGCTTGAGAAACCTTTGATAGAGGCTTCAAAGGTTGTCACTCTTAAGACAGTGGGCCTCAGTGGGATAAGAAGAGTTGACTCAGGTCAGGATCACTGTCATCCTTGTCTAAAAATAAAACCCACAGAGAGGACTTTAGTTCCTTTTTTGTCAAACTGTCGATAAACTTGATTCCTCTCAAGTTGAACATGCAATTAAAATGGTTGATTTATTGATTTATTTCTTTGATTTTTATTTGCCATTGCAGTCACACCAGACAAGTTGAGAGTGAGCTGACCTTTGACCTCAGCTTGACCTTGCAGTAACACCTATGATGTAGGGTTGTGTGCTAAACCACTCTAGTGCCTTCTGATGTCCTTTTCTAAGTGTGAAATAAATAAAGTGCATTCCTGACTAACTCCTGAGTCATCACTATTCCTTAAACGTTGCTTGTTTTAATTAATGTCTGTGCTGTTATTGTTGGGATGCATGTCTGCTTTGGGGGATTAATTACTGCTGGGTGGGCTGACAACAAACTGAATGAATCCCGTTTTTAAAAGTCACTTCTTGCAGGTTCTTCGTCTGACCACGAGATGGAGATATTTTGCCTTGTATGCCCTTAAGATGTTTTTCTCTCCGTGGCTGTGAGCAGTTGTTTGGTTTGTGTGGATGGTCTACCGTGAGGGAGGTAGGGGTCTGATCACAAGGACGTGTTGCACCTTATCAGGAAGGAAACAGGTTGGGTGGAAGGCCCCTTTAACCGCAGTCCTGCTGCCAAAAGTCAGACTGGGCCACCAGGGACAATATTTTCATTATAAACACAGGAGAGAACACGTACCCTCTACTTTATTCTACCATTCTCTCTCACTCTCCCTCTCTCTCACACACACACACACACAAACTCACTCACAGCTTAATTCCGCTGAATGTTTGATTGAGCAGCACCAAACCGCAGCACTCAGTCACACCTCGCCGGTGATATCTGATGCTGACAGCTTTGACCCACACCGAGCCTTATCCCCGCAGGACCCCGTGTACACCTTCTAACTGCCGGCTAAGGCTCGCGCTCGCACGCACGCGCACAGTGCCGAGACTGTTGGTGGCTCAGTCATTGTGCTGTGCAGTTGGGGGGTCATTATGTTGCACTTTATCAGAGCGCTTTCCTCCTTTTCTACGCTGCCAGATTTGATGCGCATGGCTGTGCGCCAAGGTAAACACGGGGCGCACTTATCTGCCCTACTGAAAGCTGCAAGTGGTGACGGAGAGGAGAGAGTGAGTTTATCCCCAGAGGAGCTCACAGTAAATAGGCACAAGCGATTGCGCACGATTTAGCATCAACTTTAATTATTGCATGTATTCAGAGATAACACTGCTCGGGCTCGCCTGCAAACTGATTTATGCAGTGTCTGACACATTCGTGGTCGCTTCCCAACTAGGGATCATTCATTTCTATTCAGAGATGTGAGCATATGCACACTCCATCCAGAGACAAAAAATGCTAACCATATTCGTGCATTTTTGAGTGGGGGCGCATGTGTTGCGCTTGAATATTTATGAGGGAAAGAGCGCAAGAAAGCTGTGTTGGATAGATGTGTATGTCAAAAACCGGAAAGGTGTGCTGATGTGCCCATCTGGTAGCACTTTCACGGTGCTTACCGAGCCGTATGTACCCAAAACGGAACCCTACAGATCTGCAGAACTAATCTGAGAGCCGGGGGACTGTGGAGCACAGGAGGTGGGACGATGACCCGTCATTAACCCCAAGATGAGCGGAACCACGCAGGGACGGGGATTCATCAAGTGGGACATCTTAGAAGACAACCGTGTGGTCATTTCAACTTCATATGGCTGAGTTCATATTATATCTTCGAGTTAAAATTAGACCTTAGATAACCTATTTTATCTTGGATCAAAACAAATTAGTTTTAAATGTAGCTGAACATTTAAAAAAAATCACATTTTAGGTCTCTTTTGAGCTTAATCTAATAATTGCACCATTACCAGCAGGATGCTTTGATGGGAGATTATATAGAGGCAGTGTCACTCTTTTGGCTAAATCGGCCGTCACCCCTGTCCCCCTTAATGTCCAACTTTAACTTTAATGTGTACTTTATCACTCATTTGCTTATTTATTAACCAATTCTTGAATAAATAGCACTGGAACATGTCACCAGACAAGTTTAATCACATCTTGTAAATGCATGGTATTGTCCAGAAATTGCGCGTCAGCAAATCAACATGTACTGTTTGTCTCTAATAGGCGATTGTTTAAAGGTCATAAAAATCTCAACAAGGTACTGTGGCTGAGTGCGCCTCAGGAGAGAGGCTGCTGAGCTGCACAGAGGGAAGAGAGGGACAGGGGAGGCAGCCTGAAAAGGAAGCACGACTCGCTTATCGCGTCATTCTGGGCTTAGGCGTTGAGCAGGAAACAGCCTTTCCTCTCGGATTGTCGCAGTAGGAACAAACACACAATTTTGTCTTTGCTCAATGCACCCCTCGGCACAGAACACGCGGAAGCCGGTCAGAAGGAAAAATGCCTCCTTCGATAGAGATAGCTGTTCTGCTCCTCGGCGTCCTGGCTTTGGAGACGCGCCGGAGTGCCAGCGCGCTGCACATCCAAAAGATATTCCCGTCTCCAAATCAGACCAATAACTTCGTGGTAGACCCGGTGTCCAGAAAGGTCTACCTGGCCACCGTCAACACAGTCTACCAGCTGAACTGGACTCTGAACGTCGAGGTGGAGAAGCGGACCGGACCGGTGGAGGACAACCTGTTGTGCCATGCGCCACAGCTGCCCCAGGCTCCGTGCGAGCATCCCAAATCCCTCAAGGACAACTACAACAAGCTCCTGAAGCTGGACCGAGAGCAAGGGGTCCTGGTGGTTTGTGGGTCCGTGTATCAGGGCTTCTGTGAGCTCAGAAAAATGGAGAATATTTCAGAGATAGCGGTGGAGTTCCCACACAAGGGCGAGAAGACTGTTTTCCCCAGCATGCTCAACATCGCCGCCAATCACCCGAACGCATCCACAGTCGGGCTCATCTTCAAAAGCCACGGGGGAAACACCCGGCTCCTTGTCGGGGCGACTTACACAGGGGCTGGCACCCAGTTTTTCCCACAGAACCACAGCAAGGAGGACCTGCGCTTTGAAAACACCCCGGAGATCGCCATCCGCTCCTTGAACATCAAGGATTTATCACGACTTTTCACCTATGACATTAACCCCTCAGAGGATAATGTGTTCAAAATCAAACAAGACGTAAAAGCCAAAAACAAGCTGAACTTCGTGCACGCTTTCATGCAGAAGACTTACTCCTACATCGCCTTTAATAATGATGCAAAAATGGGCCACAAGGAGAGCCAGCCCAACAGCATCCTCGCCAGGATATGTCTGGATACCGAGAACCCCAGAAAGCCCAGCGGGCCGGAGAGCAGGAAGCTCACCGAATCCTACATCCAGGTGCCTCTACAGTGTGGATTTAACGGGAACATTTACAACCGACTGCTGTCCGTTTACCCCGCGGAGATCCACACGGAAGACGGGAGGAGCCCGGACCCGTACCTGTTTGGAGTGTTTGCCAAGGCGGACAGAAAGTCTGCTCTGTGCGCCTTCAAGTTTGCGGACATCGAGGAGGAGATCCGACAAGGCCGCAGGAACTGCTCCAACTCTCCCAGCAGCGACGTTCAGGTGCTGGACAGCGTTATCCAGGGCTCCGGGGCAGCCTGCATTCAGAAGGGAAACCTGGTGGTAAGCGCGTTTACAAGGTTTCTTATTAGTAGTAAACGTGGAAGTATTATATTTAATGTCTGTTTGTTTGCACACATGCGCATGATATCAAATCTCATTTTATAAAAAACTATTATCTAGTTGACTTGAGGCAGTTTCACTTGAGCCAAGTTTTTTTTTTTTATTATCAGTGTCAGTGTCTTTAAGGGGCAGAAGAAGTAACAGCAAGGCAACGATAGACACATTATTGACCCCACTATCAGATTGTTCCACTTTCTTTTATGAATATTTATTGAATGTTTTGATTTCTTACTGAAACATGCAATATTTTCTCAACGATTGGACAGAGCCTGGAGATGAGAAAATGGAACTTTAATGCCTATACCTCTGCAGGCCACATTTGATTGCATCTAATTTTGATTTATGTAGGTCGAAATAAGACAAACTCACTCATGACTATTGAATCTCTGACAGCTTCCATTTCTGGTTACAGCAATCACCCTCTTTAGCCCCGAGGCTCATGATTTGGAGAGAGGATCTCCCATGTCACGAGTCGAGGTCATGATAGCTGGAAAGATGCCCCACAGCCAGGCTGGGGGTTATGGGAAGGGTGAGAGTCCTCTCACATCCAGCAGCTCCCTGTCTTATCAAATATGAAGAGAGGAAGTTGTCAATAGTCTACTTTGTTTATCAGTTTTTTCTTTTTGAGTGTGTGCTGGTAACTGCAAGAGCACCACAAATTAAGCAGAATATTAAGGAATAAATAGGAGCTTTGTAGTAAAGACATGAACAGATACTATCTTATTTTTAGCTACATGCTTTCCACTTGCATACCAAAGTAAATATTTGCCCTTAAGGAAACTTTCTTGCACACTATATTCCCCCCTGATGTTTTCCCTCTATATTGATCATTTCTGATAATAAAGGCAGACAAAGCTTTGCACAGTTTCATAGGAATGCAGCGAAATTCCGGCTTTTCATTGTGGTTGTTTTGACAGACAGGGCTGAGGTCAAAGGAGGCTGTCCCGCAACCACTGTGCTGTCAGGTCAGAAAGTTGCCCTCCTTGCTGGCACTGACTTGTTGTTTGTGGCCTCAAGGCCACTCCTCCCGTGACCAGTTTTCTGAATGCTATCTCCACTGGCACCACAGGACTTCCTGGGATAGACAACTGCTCACTTCAAAGTGGTTTAGAGTGGGTTTTTCTCTCTTGCTGTAACACAACCTACTTACCCCTCACAGAATAAAGCCAGTCTTTCTTAAGTTGCACATTTGTGTTGCCACGGCCGCTGAAATGTGATCTTTTTTGTAGTCGACAGTCTGAAGGCCAGCGCTGAGGGAAAGCCAGACGCAATTTATGATAAGAGAGACAAGGCCGCGAGCAGAAGGGCCCGTGGGAAACGACTCTACAAATATCCACTGTGCTTAATTCTTTTTTTTTTTTTTGCCTTCGCGTGCTCTAAAATATTCAGAGAATTCCCAGTAGATGCTGGTGCTCATCCAAGCATGGCACTAATGTTTTATCATTGCCCGCTGAGGATTTGACAAAAGCAGAGTCTTATGAGTGTTGAAGACCCTTGTAAGCCCTTTTCAAGTTTTCACTGAGATGTCTAAAAAGTGATTTAAAAGAATGAGCGGCACCGTTGTGATAGCTGCTATCAGCTCTTGTTTTCTACTTCGCTTTCATCATCATGCGGCACTCTTTATATGCTCTGTTCTCTCCTGTTGTCTAATCTGTATGGTGCGCTTCCATATGAGTGCTAATGAGCATTGATCTCACTCTCATTTTGTCTGTGTTGTAGTTGCAGCCTGAGCAGCTGGACTGCGGTGCAGCCCACCTACAGCACCCTCTGGCCCTGCGGAGGTCCCTGAGGGCCATTCCTCTGGTTGAGTACACGGGTCTCAGTTCAGTCTCAGTGGACAATGTACACAACCACACTGTGGTTTTTCTGGGAACCAGTAATGGACGACTACGTAAGGTGAGACACGCAAGAATCACCAACACCCACAGACACACACACAAACACACACACACACACAGTGCTTATACAGTGGTTGAGCAAAGACTGTACCTTTTCTAGTTTAACCTCAGGTGAAAACACAGTTGCAGCAGATGGTCACCACTGAATGGAGTTATATTTTTAATGTGAACTTGCCCCTAAGCTTGGAAAAACTATAACAGTAACAGTTACGTCGTTCCCCTCTGATGTGGCTGCTGAGTATTTCAATAAACAAAACTTAGGTGTGTGATGAAACACACAGAGGAGCGTCTGCTTTCATCTCGAAGGTTCTCAGCACTGTCACCACCCGACCCCCCTCCCTCCATTCATCCATGACCCATCACGGCCCATTAAGTAGTCCTAATCATGTGCTCTCAGACCTGGTTATTGTTTGAGAGAGATCACCAGAAAGCTGTTTAACAAGAGCGGTTGACGAAGTATGACTCAGCCGTGCCGTGTGTTGGTCTGCGACCTCAACATCTGCAGAAGGTCCGGCTTGTGAAAAGCCTTTCCCGTCCAATTAACAGCATTCCTTAATTCTGTCTCAGCTACATTCCTAGTCACCCCTGACTGAGCGGAGCTGAGACTCAGCCTGCCTGCAAGCGCCACAAGCTGCTCCTCTGCAGAAACAACACTCCGAAAGCTTTCTGACCCTATTGTTTTGCATTAGGCTTGTACCTTTTACAACATTAAAGCCGTTCTGCTGGAGGGGCGCTTCGT
>JAOWBC010001714.1:17447291-17463152 GCA_028566105.1 Hypoplectrus providencianus
TAGTTTACAAAGCTGCTGTCTACTCTGGTTTACCATTAACCAGCTTAACCCCAGTGGGTGGTGATGTTTTTTAGTGTATGTGTGTGTGTGTGTGTGTGTGTGTGAGGGGGAGGAAGGGTGTTTGTGTGGTCAGGAGGATGGAGAAGTGACACAGCCCGTGCTTGTCACCAGATGCCGGTCAGTTTGTGCCAGTTCCTCAGAGCGGCAGGATGTCTCCATCGAAGGGACACCCGACAAATCACAGAAATAAGAGCTTTCACTGTCTGCGTGACAGGAAGTCTCTCTCAGCACAGTTTGTTTTTTTTAACACGGCTCTGCATGTGTGTCTGTGTCAGTGTGTGCGTATGTTTGTGCGTACGTGAGAACATGTCACCCGTTTTATTATCTAGAGCTGCAGGAAGGCCAGCGTGCAGATAAATCACTGCTCGGCGAAACCAGATTAGGCACACAGCTTTGACAAAGGACCTCGTAAAATATATTTGAGGGTTGAAAACTTATGATTTTGAAATAAAAGATAGGGACATTCATGGCTAAGAAAGTATAATTAAGAAATCCGCGCAGCTGTTGTTCATTCATACACACCAGGGCTGCACAATTCAACAAAACTTTATTGTAATCATTGAAAAGCTCAATAGATGTTACTGTATTTGTCAAAATACCATCCTGAGGTAAGTATTGTAGGATGTTCTTGAGTCTAGACTTGAGATTTAAAAAAAAAAAGTGTTCCAAATCTTTGGAAAATAAAAACCAAGCAGTCATTATGTTTAAATTTGTGTAAGAGTGCATGTCAGATGTATGCAGGTTCACATCATGTTGAATTACTATTTGGGGACTGGCTATAGCCATAAATCTAAGGAAATGAATTTAGTTTTAATGCCTTCCACACTAATTTTACATTCATTTGGCTTCGTCTGTGTCCAAAATGGCCTGGGTGCTACTCCTAAGCCTTATCATGACAGGCAAACCCTGCAATGATCATTTTAATGAATTTTTCAATCAAAAGGAGGATAATGATGCAAAAATGAGCATTCCCCCCAATACCGTGGATCATATTGCAATTGTAATATCAGCTAGAATTGCAATTGGATATTTTTTCCGAATACATACATTAATTTAAGTGTTCGGTGCTGTCTCAGTCAGGTTCAGAGGAGCCAAATTTTCCACATAAAAGAATAAGTTTATCTTCCTAAAACACCTTAGTGCTCGGTAGCAGTTTCTCAGAGTTGGAGGTGTGATCATGATGTGGATGGCTGGCATGAATCACCTGCCAAAAACAGGTGGAGGAAGTGAATAAAAAAGCTGCTGCTTCTGAGGTGCTGCTGAGCAAAACAGCTGGTCTGGAATTTCAGCTGAACTGCTTGATCAACAGAAAATGACCGAGGTTATATTGAACAATTTTCAAATATTTGAGGAGTTCTGTTTGTATGAATGTGAAAAAAAAAGGTGCTCAGTTGATCCTTCCCAGTTGAAGTAACCCTGAGGATATGTTTATTTCAATATTCTGTATTTTTTCTAATCTGTGTCCTCTGCTCTGATGTCTTTTCCACAGTTGACCTTCTGGGCGAACATGACCTTGGCCAATCAGTGGACACTGAAGCTGCCTTCCAGCGAAGCAGTCCACCACATCATGACCTTTGACCCCAACGACAGCAACTTCCTTTATCTCATGACCTCTCACCATGTAAGAATTTGGCTGCGGGTACCCAGGGGCTGCTCAATTCACTGATTTAATTGACAGATTTTCAAAGCTAAGTTTCTCAACAAAGAATAGCACCACCAACGGCGCCACTTTAAATGTTGTGCTCGTTAACATGAACAAAGCACAAAAAATAACCAATCGATCAAAGAGGTCATAGTGGATTGAGACCAACATGAACAGTAAGTGCTAAATGAGTCAAAAAATATTAGATCACTCAATAAAATCAGTGCCAGTTGAATCATCATGTCTTTAATCAAGGACAGACCTACAAGTCTGTTCATTCTCCCCACACACTGTCACAGATTTATTCATGTCAGCATAGGAGAAGAATCATAATAGCAACAATCAGAACTCATCTCACATCTGAATGTAGCCACGAGTGCAGATCTTCAAAAGGTTTAGGTGCTGCATCTCCAAACCAATGTGCTTCATAACAGTCGCTCTCATGGCAGGATGTGGCTGCACCTCCAGCATATGTGTTCCGCGCAAATGCACCGGATTTTGCTTAACCAGTTTTCTTCCCACAGCCCAAGGTGACCTCTTAAAATTGCTTGTTTTGTCTGCCCAACAGTCCATCCAAACATATTCAGTTTATAAGACAGAGAAAAGCACCAAATTGTCACATTTAAGAAGCTGGAACCAGAAAATGTTTGTTATTTTCTGCTTGATGAAAGATGAGCTGATTATCAAAATTGTTGTTTCTGTCAGTTATTTCAGCACAGGTTCTCTGTGAAAGGTCTGCATGAACCTTGAAAACTCTGTCTTATATCAGATAGTGTTGCTAATGTTATGGATTTTCTGTGTGTGGATTGTGTGTGCGTGTGTGTGTGTGTGTGTGTTGGGTCTGTGCTGTGCAGATGCTCCGGGTGAAAGTGGCAGACTGTGACCAGTGGAGGAGCTGCGGTGACTGTTTGGGAGCCGGCGACGCCCACTGTGGCTGGTGCACTCTGGAGAATCGGTAAGAAACACACACAGTGTGTTTTCACTACTCTGTCTGTTTGTTCTCCATGTCCCGCTTAGACTGTCAGCCTTTCTTCTGCTGCCAGCAGAACATATTATTCAATCAAATTATCATATGCTCTGGTGTCACGCACATGCCACATGCCTTTTAAAGTAATCTGTTTAGAAATTGTGGAAATTCTTCTGTCTCTACTGTTTAGAGAATTGGATTTATGTTGAATCAAGCAATGATGCAGCTGCAGCAGTTAAGTTAATGCTCATTTCCAACCAATAAAAGGTCGGTTTGTTGGTATAATAAAATGATTTGAGCTTGTCGTTGTCATAGCTTGAATCGATAAAACCGCTGAGGCTCGTTTGCTGGTTTTCATCATCCTCATTCTTGATTTCAAAATGTCGCTCGGCTGAATGAGTCTTGGCAGTAAGGGAGTGTGTTTTTGGGTTGGAAAGCTGTTGTTGGATCGAGCAGAATTGATTTGCTTTTCATTAGGGCCTCAGACTGGGGAGTAACATCATTGTTCAGAGCGGTCCCCTGGTTCTGTGGTATTTTTGGGAGGGATTGACAGGCTGGGAGCGCCCAGCGAGGAGTGACTTGGCTGAAGTGTTACTGTGAGCGAGTGAGAGTACACTGTGATTAATGTGGCTCTGTCAGGACCGGCTCTCTGGCTCTGTGTTCACTGGCTTTCAGAGAGAATATGTGTGGATGTCGAGCTGTTTTGTTGTCTGCATGCGTGTGTGCGTGTGTGTGTGTGTGTGTGTGTGTATGAGTTGGTTAGTTGGTTGCTTGGTGATTAAAGCAGATCAGGCGAGATAGAGCATTTTGTGATGAGTTGTGCTGCAGCTCTGGAGGCTCTGGCATTGCCAGGGGCCATTCAGAGCTGGAAGAGTGGAACTGATGAGAGTTGTGTGTTTGTGTGTGTGTATGTGGTCAGACTGTCTCGCTGTCATCTCCCTGTCTCCTCTCCTTATTTATCTATCTGTCGTCTCTTTATCCCAGTCCTTTTCGCGCTTCACTGCATTTTTTTTTACCCTCGTGATTCCCTCTCTGTCTTCCCTTTTTTCTACTTTCTTGCCCTCGTATTTTCCAGTAGCTTTGAGAATTTAGTTATCCCTCTCTCAACCTCCCTCTCTGTCTCTCTAGTCCTCGTCTCCTCCTCCCCCAGTGCCCTTGTCCTCCTCTCTATCCCTCTACAAAGGAGCGTTGATTGTGATGATGGTGGTGGGAGGGAGAGTGCACACTGCTTCTTTTGACAAGGAAATGTCAAAGTGTGTAAGCCTGTGTGTAAGTGTCAGTGTGAGTGTGTGTCGCTGTCTGGCTCTCAGAGGCCAGGGAGCTGATGTCATGAGTGTGTGTGTTTGATGCACTGTTTGGCCAGTCATGCCAGCCGCTGGGCTGGCGCTATGGCCTCAGAGCCTGGGGGATCAGGGGGTTGATGTGTGGGGGTGGATGGTCTCCTCCATCACCTCGCTGTCTCATACAGCTATACACTGAGTAGAGGGTGGAGGGGAAAAAAGCACCACTAGAGAACTATCTCACAATCTGTGAAGCCACAACTGTCGCTGTGGGTGCCTGTTTGATTTTTATGCATGGCTCTGACGTCTCTCGGCATGTCTGCATGTAGAGCGAGCATAAAAAACATGTCTGTTCGCTTGTTGGAGTCGGCATTGTTGTCTGAAAGAGAGAGAGAGAGATAGTTTCTCAACCCAGAGATAAAGCTTAGTCCTTGATCACTCTTTTCATGCCGGAGCCTGTTTAATCTGCCACATGTCACAAGAAAGCACTTAAATATCTTTATTTGAATCAAATTAAGCGTCATGTGCAGTCTTGGCTGTTCTCAAATTATCATGCTTATCTCACAGTGACTTTGTGTGAGTCCGTGCGTGTTACTGTGTGTGCATTCAGAAGCTCATACTGTATGTTCTCCTCTGGTGTAACAGTCTTGCTAGTTTCCCACTTCATCAGACGTGCAGACGCTTAGGAGGTGATGTGTTTTCTCAGGTTATATTTTAGCTGCATAATGTTCACTCTGTTTATTTTAAGGAGCTGTTTGAAAAGTTTTAAAGTCAGCCTGCAGATGTGAGGCAGGTGATGGGTATTATGTGTGTATGTGTGCGTGTGTAATTTATGTCTATTGTATGTATATTAGTTTCAGCCCTTTGGAGAAGTGAGAAGTGCTTTGAATGTATTTCTACTCACTGCAGCACTTGATCAAAGTGTTGTGTGAATTAGCAGTCAAGCCATGAATGCACTGAAAGAAAAAAATAGATGCAAAAGAGAAAGGAAAATCATGATGTGAGTTTGGTAGCCAGTCCTCACAAAGCAGTGTTTGTTGATGTTCATCTGAGACGGCATGTCTTTTTCTTTTGAGATTGTAAGATGACGTTTCCTGGATGCCTGCTTCCGTTTATACCAAGTGGCATCTATGATGTATTCAGTACTTACAGATACAATCTGGAGTTTACTTGATAATCTAAATATATTCTTCCAAATGGAAAACACAGGGGGCACTTTGCTTGACCCATTGTAACCCTGGAGGAAGTTGTGTTTGAGTCTGTAATTTCAAAATGAAATAAAATCTCAAAACCCTTGACATAAAATATGGCTATTGCCACAATGTCTGTAATCTTTAGGCCTGTTACAGTAAAGCTCAGTACTCTTTAAGTGCCCACTGCTTTGTGTATTAATCAACAAGTATGACTGTTTGCCACACAGATATGCCCCAGTTTATGTCATGACTCCACCAAGGAAGTCATGTTTTGTGATTGGTTTGTTGTGTGTTTGTCAGAAAAATAACAGAAAAACAACTGGTCCAGTTTGCCTTAAAACTTGGTGGAAAGTTGAGAGCTCGGGTCAGGAAGAACCAATTACATTCAGAAATATATTCAAACTATAAAGCAGATACACGAATAGTTTTTGACTTTCCTTTATATTGCAAGGTAGGGCAATGACGACTTAATTTGATTGGCACAGATCTTGCTGGAGTGGGCGGTTTCAACTTTGCTATGGGTGGGAGGGGGCGGGATGACGCTAGCACAAACCAGAATGATGAATTTAACAAATAAAAGCAGATTATAGCAGGTTATGGGCAGTTCACTGGCTTCACAGTCCAGCTTTGAGTTGGTATCTGTTCAGCAGAACTCTGTTTAAAACAACAAGGAGAACAACAACGTGGCTCTAATTACCGACCAAATGTACTGGTAAAATTAGATTTACCATCTTTTCTGAATCTGTCCAAGCATTTCCTGTAATTTGGCAAGCACAGAATCCACCAAAGAGCACATGTTAAGTTATTTTTTTAAATTCTCACCAGACACCACAGTGTTTCTGTGAAATGGACAGAAATGAAAAAAGCAGTCTGGCGAGAGTGACATTCTCTTCACAAACACCACTTCAACACAACCCAGTGGTTTCTACTGTTACTGCGGTGTTTTCCTGATTTCAGCAGCTTTTCCCTCATCAACATCCCACAGAACTTCATCTGAATGTAATGTAATTTTGTGGGACTTTGGCAGCCCTCTTCTTTGCTGCATACCACTCTCTGCATGATTTGTTGATATGTTACTGATATGCTCTTTGGCGCTGTGTTATTAAAACACAAATATTGCTAAAACCAATGGGAGAATATAAAAAAATATATATATATAATTTAATGATGAACTCTGCATAGTCAAAATATTGTGCATGAAAAACAGCGCTGTGCAGGGCTCTAAGGCATGGCCTTGACAGATGTGTGTGCTCTCTTTGTGTCCTTCTAGTTTTACTCTATTGTGTTTCGGCAGAGCTCTTGTTTGAGAAGATTGGCATAAATTTTAAGTGGACACAAATGGTTTTGGAAAAGAACAAGACTCAAGAGTCATCTGCACCTCAGTGAGGCTGAACTTTAGCAAAGCTTAAAGCTAACATCAGCATGCTAACATTCTTACAGTGCCAGTGATTATCATACTAGTCTTTGGCATATTCACCATCTGAAGCTGGTAATATTGAGTCACTGGGGACAGAAAGCACTTGTAAAAAACTGTGGTGTTGATATTCCTCAAAGTACAGTATCTAAAAATGGATGATTTTGGTATCCTCAGGAAACTCAGGCATCACACTGACAGCAGCAATACCCCGTCACACTAAAACAACAACTTTCAGAATGAAAATGACATCAATGGCTTAACAAGTTTTTAGGGTGTTAGACTGCTGAGAGCATTCAGAATATATGAGTTTGTTTGCATCGAGGGGATTTTTGTGTGGCTTGCAGAGGCACTCATCAGTTCTATTTTTAGCTGAGCAGCAGCTGACCTCACGGCCCCTCTCAGTCCCTCAGTGCCAATGGGACTGAGAATCTGGACATTCGCTTTCCGGACACAAATCCTCACACTTAGAGGCATGCGTGCGCACAGACACATGCTTTATTTTAAAACTACTGTAGAAGTGTGAGAGGGAAGTGGGATGTGCCAAACTCATTATGTGGCATGTAAGGACTTTGCTAAATGGGGCCTGTTTGGTTTCTCCTTACTCTGAGGTCACTTTGTCCTTGCAGTCTGCACTGCAGATGAACTGAGCTCTGTGCCAGCAGCCAGTAAAGTTCATTAGTGAGGCAGAGAGTACGAGGCCACCTTGCTTGTTGAATGCCCTTTTACAATTCTTCTGTTCTGGACATTCATTATACTCACAGATAGGCACGGACACACTGTATTCTCTATGCATGCTCACACAGACACACTCATTCATTGATGCACTGTTGGTCCGCACAGATTAAAAATCAGCAGCATTTTTTATTCAACAATCGGCAACTGGCCTCTGTGGGATAGGTTGCCATAGAAATGTGTGTGACCTAGAGTCAAGTAGTCTCTTGTGTTGAGCCAGACAAACTGACAGCCAAGGTCTGAATGTGGCATTAGGAGACCAGAGCACCTCATAAATCTGTGGGAAGCAGACCATGAAACCCAACGGTGAGAATTTGTCAAGTCCTGGGATGAAATGAAAACACAAAAGTTTATCCTCTCTGCAAAAAATTGTTGACCCCAAAGCTCAGTCTGGTAGTCTGGTGACGGATTGAGTCTGGATCACAAGCTGTGCCACTGACAAGCAATTATTTTCTACGAGATGACCACATTCTGGTAGAAAATGGAACCATAAATGTTCGCCAACGTGTCAGCGTTCAACAAGACGAAGATGTGCTTTTTAATCAGTTTTTCTTGACATTCAGTACAAGGAATCTCCAAATATCCAAATGTCTTTGTGTCTAAATATCACAAATATAATTAACATGTCTGTCTGTCACTTTGTCCAGATGCACCATCCAGAAGGAGTGTGCCCAGGGGCTGTTGGCACGGTCCTGGATCAGCATGAGCGAAGGCCCCCAGCAGTGTCCGTCCATGACCCTGACACCACCAGAGATCAGCATCTCTGCAGACATCAAGGTAAATCTCCCTCCATGTTGTCCATCACGTCTCTTTTATAGGTCAAATAGACATTACTGTTGTCCCTCATCAAGTTATGTTTGCAATGGGGACAGTGTATTTAAAGCTGTCTTATGACCACCTTTATAACCTGACACCTCTCACTATTATTATACACACTATTATTATGACTCAGCTGATAAAGTCATGCCAGCTCTGTTTGCTGCAGGAGCTCGTTCCACCAACCCATCCTCCTCCTCACAGTATGTGCTCAATGTTTACTCACGAGTGACAAACTTTGCACAAATATAAGTTGGTGCAGTCAAGGTCAGGCAGTTTAGATGACAAAAGAAAAATAAATATCGACAATATCGTAATTTTCACTTTTTTTTTTGTGAATGTTAAACTTAGAATATAATGCGATGCATGTTCAGGATCACATGCTCGCATTAAACTTGTAAGAACACACATTTCCTTTATCATAAAAGACCAAACCAGGTGTGTGTGTGTAAAACATGAGTGTACCAGAAGCGAGAGAGGACACCAGCTAATTCCTGCTCTTTCGCTTGTGTGTGTGAGCATTGACTTTAACCATTTACTGACAGTGATTAACTTGCTTCAATATTTGTCTGTGCCTCTGCTTGTACAATACATTCAGGAACAGATGAAGAGAGACTGGAGATGTCTCTTTGTTGAAAATCCCAGTGTTTCAAGCATCAATGACGTGACTTTCAGAATAAAAGCTTCTGTTCTGGAAATAGCCTGGTCCCAAATAGCTAGCTGTTTGCCAGCATTGCTTGGGGACACAGTAATGTCATGGCAGGTGTGTTGCTCGGGACTCAAGGTAGCACATTGCTGGGGATGAAACTGTTTGGATGATGCAAGCAACAATACTGAACCAAGCAATCGGCCCGTTCCAGACAGGGTTTAAAAGGGAACTGCTCTGGATTATTCTAATTTATATTAATTTTAAGGTTTTAGTCAGATAATTATGATGTGAGGTGCAGCAAAATCGTGTCCTCAAGCTCCTCATGGTGCAGACTAATACAGAGGAAAGCCCCGTGTGTGCAAGAAGACTTTCCAAGAAAGTATATACATTTGGTAAATGGGATTCTGCAGTTTAAAGTTTCCCATATCTGTCAGTAGATGTGTGGGAAATAACCTCAGTCATTACTGCACCTCAAACACAGTGTGAATTTATTTTATCCAAAGAATTTGCAGCCAAGAAATAATGTGTCTGCTCTATTAAACATCTCATCAGCAGCAGCACTCTCAGGGAACAGACTGGACACCAAATCAATAAAAAAACTATTTCACAATTTAACAGATTTAGGAGGAAAAAAAGTGCATTATTATTACGCATTAATAATGCCTCATAGGATAACTGGGACTTTTTATGTTTTTAATTCTCTCACCAGCATGTCTGCAATTCAGCCCTCATGTAATTTGGTTTGTGACATTCAGGAATCTGATCTCATACAGGCTACAATATAATCTGATGTAATTATTTCCATTATGTTGAATCTGGAGTGGGGCAACCAAAATTGCAAGGTGCACGTCCTTATTTCACTCTTTCAGCTACAGTGTCAGTTTTAACAACTGTTAATGTCATCACCCCGGCGGTACGTAAGAGATCTTACAATCAATAGAGTGAGAGTGACTGCTGCACACAGCTCTCCGTCTATTCTGGGCGTTTGATAAGTAAGTGTGTGCTGTCTGGAGGAAAGTCAACATGGCCGGCCACACCACCTGGTATCATGTTATTACTGTATTATTACTTTATTTATATTAGCTATAATAGAATGTCAGAGATCAGAGTATGACATCATCTGATCTAATGCAGTTTTATATTTAGGCTATCTTAGGCAGCAGTTTGTTAAGCATCTCTTCATTTGTAATTTGAGAGATTATGTTGCTTTAAATATTTGTTAGTGTCTTGCATTTTTTCTCTCAATGGGAGAGACAGACAGAAATACAGTGTAAATAGGTATTCATAAAATGAAAACAAACAAACAGATTCAGCCTATCACCCTTAATTGTCGTACTGTTTCTAAGTTTATAGCAGCACAAACATAAAACAATGCATTACCATGATAAACCATCATCTTAGTACATTAATTATATTAACTATGGCATGCCAAATTAGCATTGGTAATTGTTTTTGCTAGTATTTTTGAACAAATGTAACCTTGTAGCCATTTTGTCAAGTTGGACTTGACATAGTTTAAATGAGCTGTTGGTGTAGAGCTGTGTCCCAGACTGAAATACATTAACTTTGGCCTTATTGGACACAGTATTGACATCTGCTGCTGTATCCCAAATCAATTCCACAAAGTAATTCTAAATGAGCTTTGAGTGTTTCTGAAAAAGTGACAGTATGTGCAAAATGTCACTGTGCATACCAAATTTGCTTGATTTTTCCGAGTGGTGTTGGTGGAGCTTCTCACACCTGGAGAACAGCAAATTTGTGACAGTGGCACAGTGACAGCTCCAAGAGTGTCTGTGAATTAAAAAAAAAAAAAAAAAAGTAATCTAAGAAAAACATCTTGCTTTTAAAAAAATAATATTTGAGCTGTAGCAGCTTTCCAGCGTGGCAGTTTTATTGCTGTCCACTGGCAAACTAGGAATATTTTTATTTAAACTGATAAAACAGAACACTTTAATTCACAGTATGTGGTATTAGCACATATTACTAAATGTACTGCTGGCAGACCAATTTCATTTTTATTGACCATTAAAAATATTTTGGAACAAAACAAGCAAATATTCCATAACTCCAGCTCTCTTTACACAAGTTTCTATTTTCTTGCAAATGACAATATGCAAGTTAGACTTTCTTTTGCATACTGTTTTTTTTATGTAATTGGATGTCTTTAAGCCAGTCACAGATTTACACTTCATCTAAAGTGGACTTCAGTGAAACCACACCCAATTTTTCAATAAGTATGGCCGACATGACCGTGAGGCAATGAGGAAGCATGAGAGAAGTTTTAAGACCATTTATCGGATTAATTAGGCGTATCATTTGTGTTTAAATTGTACCATTAAAGTCACCATTAGATGTTTTATTATTAGTAATAATGACTGTTCTGATACAATCAGCTTGTATCCTTTTTATGATGTACTGACCCTTGGTCCATCCCTTTGATTTAGTGTCAATCATTTTGTTAAAATAATACAAAATATAACATGTAAAAAGCATGACTTCAATTGTAAAGCTTGATATTACCATTAATAAAATATTTATTCAAGCATGTTTTTTATCATAATTTTTACCAGTAGGTGGTACCTCATGTTCATTTGCTCCATCAATACAGATATATACATCAGTAATAATATTGAATAGAAAGGCACGATTACAATATGATTTTGTGTTTTTAACATAATCAAGTTCTGAATAGGTTCCCTCAGCTGTATCGTGTATTGAATGGATTTGGGACACGGAGATAACCTCTGAAATATCCACCAGCAGCCGGATTTTAATCAGACCTGGCAGGATAATATATTCCAGCCAAAAGAGCACCTGCATCATACTTCCCTGACATGTAAACTGTTGTTCTCAATCATTTCCACCATTCAGTATTTCACGCATAATAACAATATGATAATTAGCTTCCTGGATTTTGACGCTCGGAATATATTTTGACCTTTAATTACAGCTCATAATTAGACGAGACTGAGAGACGACAGGTCATTAATTGGTTCATTAATTGTGGATATTTGCTTGTTATGTAGGTCAGTTTGGCTTTGAGCTGTAATAGATCCACCAGCTGCCCGATCTGCAGGCATCCTTCAGAGCTGCAGGAAGCTCGGCTCAAGGTTGTCTCCCCAAACAGGAAGCAGCAGGCAGGAAGTGAGAGCCTTGGGCAGGAAATGATCAATTCCAGCAGACAATGGAGCACATTTTTAAGACTTGTTAGCACATGTTGCTGGCCACTTCAGCTTGTATCTGCTGAGCCACAGAATATGTCATCTCGCTCTTCCTCTCTGCTTGACAATCTAGCTCTGCACCCCCCCTCCCCAACCCTCCTCTCCTTTTTTTTCTCACATTGAAATCATTCAGCTGAATTTCAGTCATGTCAGTGAGGTGTTATGTTTCTCATTATACGTCTGTTATACTTCATCACATAGCCACATTTAGCCGTGAATGTAGCACTGTGCCATCTGTTTCTTCATTACATATTACTTTCTCCATCTCTCTGCCTGAACTCCTGAAGAAACTTGAAGTAATGCCAGCGCTGTTTGCCCTCCACGAAAGACTAACTGTACATACACTGGACTTGAATATATATGTGCGTGGGCAAGTGGGGTTTAATTCTCTGTTAGGATTTTTATGCTTCTATATCGGTTTCTGTCGTAGGATGTCGGCATTCTGATAAATGGCAGTGTTCCTGATCTGGTCGGCTCCCGGGTGGAGTGTGAATATGGGCCGGGTGTTTCTACAGCTGCTACAGTGCACCTGGACTACGGTCCCGCTCAGATCCAGACCTGTCCCCTGCTCCCTCGAGAAAACTACCAACCAATCCTCCCCGGCACAGGTGAGAGTGAGAACATCCACTTGGCTGTGTGCCAGCTGAATCTCTCAGCAGAATACAAGTACAGTTACAGTATGCGATCATTATTTATCTGCAGGATGTTGAGCTGTACTTGAACAAATGTAATTTCCTCTTTTGTATTTTAAAATGCAGCAAAGTCAGTGTAGCGTGAGGATGCCTCGTCGCCTAGTTTATGTTATGACAAGCGATACCATCTCGAATGCCCGACACATGCTGCATTGTTTACTTGCCTTTGTTTCTGCAGATCATCAGACTGTTTCTGTGGCGATAAAAGTGAATGGCACATCTGTGGTATCTGGGAGCTTCATCATCTACGACTGCGAGAGGACGGGAGCAATACACCCCAAGACGTCGTGAGTCACACATCCATTGTCAATGCTGTTTATCTCAAATTCTTGATTTATTCCTGCCTGGTGATGCTTGGCCAACACGCAGCATCGTCATGATGTCTTACATTTACCATTATTCGCTTAAATTGGTGGAAAGTAATTCAGTATTTTTTTCCTCAAGAATTGTACTTTCAAACATTGTTGGGATATGCTTCTTGTACTTAACCTGAGTGAAGTTTGTATCACTTTATTCTCCACTAAAGTGCACAATTGGAGTTGATAGCTGAAAGGTATTCTGCTGATAACATTTCGTGAATGCACAATGCATTCTCTGGAATACATTTAGCATTGTACTTTCCTGCAAACCACAGATATGCTCAAACCTCGAATCTCTCATTGTGACTTGTGACAATCACCACTTTAAACATGCTGCAAACATGTGACAACCACTGTTTTCATTACATGACCACTGCTGTTTTAAAGACATTAAAGCCTTTAGCCATGCTCCAAAACCACCATCATTCACTGAAAGAACAGGATAAGACTTAAAATCACATTCGATAGTCTGACAAGTAGATTTGAGCACTGATCTGCCGATTTAAAATGATGTTTTTTTTGGTGGAGTTGTGTGACTTTTAACATTATTTTACCTTGTCATTTAAACATAAAAAAATCTCTGTTTGCAGAAATTTAAAATACCAATATGTATTTGCTGGGGTAACAGAGTCATTTTTATATTGTTTTATTGGTACTTTTTATGTAGTATATTACATATGTTTGAGGTGGTGTGACTTTAATTTGACCTCTGCTCAGACCTTCATGCAGTGACCGCTTCATTTACAGATGGTCCCTCAAAACAAATTTTCCTAAATGAAACCTAAATATCAATAAAATATGATTATGGCCAAGCTGTAGCATCACTCAGATGTCAGCTCGTGTCTCTCTGGCATTGTCCATGTGCACATAAAGCTGGAAGCTGAAAAAACACAGAAGGCTTGTCCCTGATGTGTTTTCCTCTGCTTTCTATTTAGGCCTCAGTGGGTAAATATTGCCGACACGTCCTCTTGGACAGCTTATTGTGTATTTGGCTTACTCAGGGTTTCTCAGTGCAGGATCAAATGTGGGATTAATATGCTGTAAACGTTAAGCCAAAAGGAAATTGGATATGTATGTCTGGCCGGCCATGTTGATGTTTGTTTTTGTGAAGGACTGTGACTTCTATGGCCTGGTCACAAAAAGGGTTTTCTCATATCTTGAGGCAATCCAGCTGGCTTCCTCTTGCATGTTGGACCATGTCAGAGGATCCACTTTATCTGATGGGCAGATCTTAGGCTCAGAGGGGCATTAGTGTGTGTGCGTTTGATAGTGTGTGTATGCGTGTGTTTGATTCCCTGAGATTGAAATCGTTTGGGTGTGTCCCTTTTGTTCACTTTTTGAAAACAGTCTTGAGGTGTGAAAACAGCAGTTGCAGGTACATGTGTGCAAGACTGCACCCAATATGTGCACATGGCCTCGGTGCTCGGCGAGGTTCAGGAGTGTGAAATTAGACGGTGGTTTGTTGGAGGTGATAATGAGCAAAGTGCCATTCTCACAGGATGAGCATTGGGCTGCAAACTGTGGAGCTGCTATACTCTGTCTGATTTTAATCACTTCAAGCTGTTTTTTTTTTAATAATCCCTAAAGAGCGTCTTATGAGCCACTTCTCCACGATAAAAACCAGATAGTAGAGTCTCTTTTTTTGTGCTGTCACTTCGTCTTTGGGTTCAACATTTTTATGTCATCTACATAGGAGTACAATCCATAAATATCACATAGAAAGGACTATAAAGGTAAGCTTCTGCAGACTGATTGTGAGGTTGGAAAATCTGATGTCCCATGCTGCTTTACTGTGTGATTTAATTACTTGCACAAAAACAAATTATCAGTATCTACGAGGCGAGACAATGTCAGCAGTACACCTCTGGATTCTCTGCCAATGAGCTGGACAATAAATTGAGTTTTAGGGCTGCAACTAATTATTATGTTCATTATTGGCTAATCTACCAGTTATTTGCTTGCATAATGAGTGGGGTGTTTGGTTTATAAATATGGCAGAATGGTTCATTTCTGTAGAAAAATGTCGGTCACAGAGTCCAAGGTGATGTCTTGCCATTGCTGTTTATTCAGAATAAATGAAGAAACACTATTTACTATCACATAACACACAACAAATTGTGATTACTGAGAAGCGGGAACTTTGTTATTTTAAGAGGTTTTCATACACAGTACAGCATGTGTGTTAAATACATTAGTGTGTTCAGTGTGGCATTGTTATGTTTGTGTTTGTGTGCATGTGTGTATATGTGTGTGAGTGCAAGAGAGTGTTTTGTCAGTTCTCCCATGACCCATTCAAAGTGGTCACTAGGCAGAGTGTTAATGACAACCAGACGAGAGCATTCCAGTCTCAGCAAACATCCCAGTAGGACAACCGCCTAACCTGCCCTCTCACACTGCTTCTCTCACTCTCTTTAGCCAGACACACACACACACACACACACACACACACACAGAGATAGAGAGAGAGAGAGAGGCTCACGTTCACACTCTTTCTCTTTTATTTGCTTTTTATGTCTCAAGTTTTGGCACTTCTCCCTCCCTCCCTCCCTCCCCCTTTCACTCGTCTGCCCGTTTTCTGCCCTGTCTCCGTCTCTCTCTGTCACCCCCCCTGAAAACTGGTCTTTTCTTCTGGACGTATTTCTCATTGACAGAGACATGATTGAGGATGTGTGTTTAACCGCTGTGTCCACTGAGAGGCCCTGAGAGTGTGAGCCCCACTGTGTATTTAGTGTGTGTGTGTGTTTATGTGCATGTATGTACGTTTATATGTGTGTGTGTGTGTGTGTGTGTGTGTGTGTGTGTGTGTGTGTGTGTGTGTGGGTGTGTGTGTGTG
>JAOWBC010001714.1:17477822-17492127 GCA_028566105.1 Hypoplectrus providencianus
ATGTTTAGTAATGGCTACTGGGTAAAAGTATGGTACTAAAATGCATTGTAGTAGATCCATAAAGTAGCATAATGGAAAAATATTCAAGTAAAGTACACTTATGTCAAAAATGTCCTTGACTAAATGTACTATTTCTTTATTACCTAACTAAAATTTCTTTAATAGCATTTTTCATACATGTTAATGCTTTTCAAAATCTTCACAGATGATTGCTAAGATGATCATAAGACCATAAAAAACATAGAAAAAGAAAAAAGCAATTTAACATTACAGACCAATGCATGCATATCAATAAAAATGATGGAACTGTAATATAAAAAAAAATCACTTTAGAGTCATAACAATAGTAATAGTACTAAAACCATGACATAAAAACTAGATTAAATATTACAATAATGAGATAAAACGATAATAAAACTTAGTACCATAAAATTCAATAAAAGACTCAAATTAAAATTAGATGTCTGAATGAAGATAAAGAAACCAGGAAACATCGACGTGAAAGCCTGGATTGTGCTGATTTCTATCAAACTTTATCAAAAATAAGTTGGAGGATAGGATAAGTTGAGAATAATTACCCATAAATAAACATTTATAAATACAAATAATAATGGAAGAAAAAAAAAAAAAAAAACTAAATGAAAATCAGCCATTAAAAGCAGCTCAGGTGAGTGAATTATACATTCAGGTTTTCATTGACAAGCTTTTATTTTATTTAAAGAAAACCCCAGATGAGACACATTTAAATGAGTTTCTAACCTTCCTCTCACAAATCACCATCACGGCTCATTAGTCTCCTGCATGTCCACCACGTTTGAAAGTGGAACGTCAACCATCCCTGCATGGTTTAATTTTCATGTATTCATGAGGCTAATTTTCACAAATATTATTATGCAGCACGCTCCTCATTTTAAATGACTCCATCGCCATCCCTCCGCAGCTCAGGGACCGTCACACTGTCACCATGGAGACAGCGGGACCCTGTTTTGACACCGGCATAACAAAGCTCAGTGGAAGTCTGCAACTCTACAGTTACATCCAAACTTCCATTCAGTATCTGTAATGTTTGCTGAATGGAACTGTTTATCTGGTCTTGCTCCACTGAAGCCAATCATTGTATTAAGACCGGTTGGAGGGTGACCTGAGGGTCTTACCTGTCACTCCGGCTGCCTGACACATTCCCCCTAAAACTGCGCATAGGGAGAACAGCGAATCACATTTCACTGCAGGGCTGTTCTCCTCTTATTTCATCATTCCTCATTGGCTCCCGAGGCTGGTTATTATGATAGCCGAGCATATCCTTGTTGCTGGAAGTGGCACTGACAAATCACAACACGTCAGTGCATCTGACAATGTCAGCACATTTTACTTGCACGCACACACCAACACACATCTTTATGTTTCTATACTGGTGAGGACCTCCCATTAATAAGTTCGGATCCTATCGCACTACATGTGAATAGGATTTAATTTAACTTGAGATAGAAATCACCATAAAACATTCACAGTTTGTTATTTATACATTAGGACACAAACATTTGTATTAAAAAAAAAAAGTTTTCTGTAATTTTATGTTAAGATATGCAAATGCAGTGTGGAATGTTACTAAAAACATTTTCTCAATTTCTACAATTTTGAGGTATTTGACTTGAGTAATTCCACATATGTAGCTTTATACTTCTACTTTACTACATTTTAGGGACATTTGTAGTTTTTACTCCTATGTATTTACCTGCTTTAGATACTTAAGATTTGAACATTTGGCTGAAAATTAAAAAAAAAATACTTATAAATACCAAACTCAAATGATTACGCATGATTATAAATTCAATCATATAAAAATATACTTAGCAGTTAAAATGAGCCTTTCTTAGATAAAAGTTAAATGGGAGAAAATTATCCTAAAAACTCAAAATTGACAGTGCATGAAAAAAACCTGTAGTTCCTGTAGTTTCTCATCTTAACCTGAAGACTTCACATTCAAGCTTAACTTTTCACAACTTTAACATCAAACTTTTTGCATATCCTGAAAGCAACATGAGGATGTGAGGACTGCTTCACAATCTATTCTCATTCAGAAAATCTAAAATTCAAACTGGCTCTTGGCACACACACACACTCAGCAGCATGCACACACACGGGCACATGTGACCTCATTTACCGGGGCTGTTGAGACAGGTGTCTGCTCGTGTGCTGAGAGGTGAAAGTTCACAGCTGTGTGCCAAAAGGAAAATGTGCAGACTGGAGAGACTGCGCTCCACTCACTCGGTGTCAACATTTTAATTAATGGCACAGTCAGTCCAGGCACACCTCATTTACTCGAGTACTTCTCTAGATTTTTGGCTCAGGTCCTCTATGCTGCCCTTTCTATCACTGTCATATGAGCCTTGAGTGGCCTTCGCCCCGTCTATTTAGCTGCACTGCAGACAACACTCACACCCAAACACTCAGACTTGATTGTTGATGATCCTCATCATCCACTCAAGGGAAATGATCAGAGACATCTTGAAAACTAGACAAAATATCGGCCTCTGAAGCCCATAATATCCCGGTGGTGGGGCGGTGCTGGAATGTGGAGCAGGGGTCAGTCCAGGCTTTGACTGCTCAGGGAGTCTGAACGGGCCCATGTGGCTCAGGCCCAGGGAGCCCTAAAGATTCACCTGCAAAATGTCACTTCAACAGACATGTACCATCAAGGAAGACACAAAAGAGCTACAAAGACACTCAAAATGATAATAAAGACACACAAAAGAACAATGGAGTGACTCAAAAGGACTTTAAAGAGGCAATGAAAAACTACATAGAGTCGAAAAAAGACGATAAACAGGGATTCAAAGTTACTATGAAGAGACAGTACAACAAATAGACTTACTATCGAGAGATTCTAAAGAGCTATAAAAACTCTTTTTTTGTTCATCTTTTTTGATCCTTTACTGATTGTGAACCAGGTGTTTGACTGCATATGTGGAATTAAAAAGTTTTAACTATAACTTTAGACTGAAACATTCCTGGGACAGCGGTTGTACGTGTAGTGTTTAAATACCGTCGGCTGAATTCATTACACTGTCTATCTGCTGATAAGCCTGTGTCTGTACTCTACAAGATACATTAGTTTTATGTTTGCCTTTGTCTCTGCAGAATAATCCTCAACAGTGTGGTACAACAGCAGTTATCAAATAACGTGATGTATTTTCTTGATAAGAGGTTGTGGGTTTTTTTCTCTCAGCCTGAATCCAGTTAGGCCTAGAGTAATCCTACGGGTTGATTCAGGCTCCACTTCCTCTTATTTCCCTTTAGGCTTGAATCTGTGAATAGTCATGTATCATTTTGTTTGTTCTTAAAAGAATCTTTCCTGAATGAGAGCATGTGAAATGATGCGTTTTCTTCAAACAGGTGCGCTTTTGCCCTCATGGCCTGTAACTGACAGGATTATAATTTGAGTGTAATGACATTTATACCTGTAATTAACGAGCACAAATGTGGACATTGCTGTCAACAGATGGCCGCTACTGCAGCTAACAGCTATTCAGGCTTTTAAAGTAAAATGCATGTTTTAATTGGGCTCATTAAATGATGCAGCGGTTTGGAATAGGTTGAAACAGACTGAAAACATTTGTCTGAAGCCTGACATTTTAAAACACACTCTTTCTGAGTCAGTCCCTGATCTCAGACCTGACAGCCTGACCCCAGCCAAGCCCCAATCTGTCCAGCCCAGCCTCATCTCACTGCTTGTCCTGCCAGGTCCTCCTACATAACACACAGCTCCTCTGCTTATGTAAATTCCCCACAATCCATCTGTCAATCATGCCATCACTCGCTGAGAATTTATAACCACTGTAGCAGCAGGCACCTGACTAAATAAACCGACAGGGTGTCGAGCTGGAGGGGGATCATGTGGGGTGATAAAGGTCGTGTTTCCCCTTTCAGTACGTTTACCCCTGCGCTGCCCCAGAACAGTAGATCCCTGTGCCTCACCGTGTCATTAATATGAGACGTCCCGATAGAGCATGCACTGATGACACAAGGCTTAATCACAGCCAGGAGGCGAGAGAACAAGCCTCAGCAGCCTCTTAATCTCCTCTGTGGTTAGACACATCTGGTCTGGGGAGCTTTGAACCTTACATCTCCTAATATGTGATATCTCAGGGCTTTATTGGATTCCATATGTAAATGCAATATGGTCTGATGAATTACTTCATAAGCACCATTCTCCCAGATTAATTATGTGTCTTTGTTTAGCTGTCATGATCGCAATCTCTTTCTACATCTCGATATTGGGTCTCCCTCACTTGCAATTTGGGTGGTTTCTTTTCTTTTGGTTTATTAGATTAAATTTATAAGCTGCTCCTTTCAGTGTTCTTATCCATTTTCATCAGTTTCTTTTATTAACTGATCTCTGATTATGATGTTTTGACAACCACATAAAGAGGTCACACTCTTTTTTTTTTTTAAATTCCCCAGGCTGGTGTGTGTCACTGGGAGGTCTGAACCTGACAGAACAGATATCGTCCAAGTGGATGTGGATCAGAGCGGGATGGGGATGTCAAAAGAAAGCTTCTCATATTTAGTGAGTATTCCACTCTCCTGCTGATCTTTGCTTTCACTTCTGTCCGTCTCTCCCTCCACATTCTTCTTCTTCTACGCTCTCTTGTTCCTTGTTCCCCACTGGGAAAGCCTTCCCAAGTGTGTCAGTTGAGTGTTAACAGATGCGTTTTATGATTCAGTGGAATGCAAGTGTGTGGGAATCTTCAAACGTTCATCTCAGCTGCAACTAAGCACCATTGTCATTCTGCACTGGCTGCCAGCAAAAACAAATATGGCGATTGTTGGAATGTCCCTTTGCTCTGAATTCATCACTGGTTGAGGAGAGCTAGCCAGCATTGTGTTAATTGACCCTGACCCACACAGTCTCCCAATAGATTTTGTGTATTCAGCCATTGGAAATACCCATGTAAGCCCTTTGTTTCTTTTTGTTTATAGACAAAGAGTTTTTCATAATTCAATGCTGGAACAGACTTCCATTACAGTGACTTTTAGGAGCAGCTCTGCCTGTGAGTCATCCCACTGAGAAATTACCCTGATCATGAAGCTCCTCTTGATACATGAGGATGAAGAAAATCTCGAACAACAAACATTACGCTGTGCGGTTGTGGGAATCCCTCTCGGGTTTCCTTATCCATCCCTGAGATGCCCAGTATGATAGAGCTTTTTACCAATGGGCTTAGAGGGGAAGATGTGGGAGAAAGGGAAAACTGTTTTGGAGACAGGATATGTGCCTCTACTGCGTCTCCTTCCTTGAACATTTAGACGGAAACATCTGCCTCCTTACACCCACTCTGACACACAAACACACAATAGGTCTTTTCCATCCCTGCACACTGAGGAAGTGAATCCTGTCAGTGAGGATAAGAGGTTACCCTGGAGGCGAAGTTCATGGCAGGGATAGAAAGTTCGGAAAGAGCGGGAGTGCTGATGCAAGTCGCTGCAGAGCTGGACAGGGATATTCATCTTTGCCCCAGGAAGCTTTGTGTGTGCGTGTATATGGGTTAGCATGTCCATCTATGACTGTGAGTGCGTGCAGTTTCTCATGTGTATGCATGAACATTATTGCCTCTTAGTATAGCTGTCCTGCAAGCCTGAGCCCAAAGGCCTGTTGGCTGTAGCAGCACTTTAACATATTGCAGCGTGGGCTGTCTTCACAGTTTTCTTCGCTAATTTAGTGTTATAGTCAGCAGCTGTCTCAGCCAATCTCCAAAGACAAGATATTTGAACCTCAAAGGATGAGAAAAGATTTTATTTGGTGTCGGGAAAGCTATCATAGAGCACAAAACACAGTTTGAGTAAGCCTGTCTTTTCCGGTGACAGACGCTGTCAGTTGTCAAGTGATAAATGTGATGTGTTGTTCAGTCATGCGTTGTGTATCTTGTCTGTGTTCAGGACCCAAAGCTGCTGTCCATGGAGCCGACGAAGGGCTCTCGTGCTGGAGGAACGATAGTGATCATCAGGGGGGAACACCTGGACATCGGCTCTGAGGTCAAAGTCAAGGTCAACAACACGCTGGAGTGTACAATCACAGAGTGAGTACTCCTTACTTTAAATTGTTTGCAGCCATGATTGTTTCAAAACTATGGATACAGATACACATTTGCCTTAACTGGAAATAGATTTTTGTGCTTTACACAGCATATGCAGACACAGAAGGAAGACAAGAACCCTGTGGTACACACAGTAAAAATAGAGACATCTTCTGTTTACTATAGGTTAATGCAATTCAACAGCTAGCAATAAACAAACTATAAAAACTTTCACTTTTTTTAAAGTAAAATAGTCTCACCCACCACACCAACATATACAAATGTATACTTGTCACTTACATGTAGTGCTTCTTATCAATTTAGATTGTTTTGGTGTGACTTGCCAAATAGTCAGCCATAGAACGTTATTTACTTGCATTTGAAAAACACAACAGCAACGTCTCTCTCTCCAGAAATCAAGACCCGTTTATTTAAGATAATACACAGACAGTTGAAGTGAGCAGTTTAATTTGCAACTACTGAGCAAGCTCACGTTACTGCTCAGCTGAGGAGGAAGCCATTGGTGCTTATATGTTGTGCTATCAGGAGCACAAGGCTAGGTGCATGTTTCCTTCTGCACGCTGATACACTTGGCGGCTGTACATCGGAAGAAAGAAAACGGTTCCTGCATGGATCTGCACACAGCAAGGTTTGTGGATTATCTTGAGTAACTGGGTCATGATTCCTGGAAAGAGACATTGCAGTTGGATGTTTCAAATGTAATCTTTGGCACTTTGAGCACCCCAAGCCGAGCGCAATCTACTTCCATTATATTGGAGAGAAGGCAGACATCTCCACAGTCGATATAACACTCTTCAACTCACACCAAAACAATCCAGATTGATAAATAGCCCTTCAGGTAAATGGGAAAAAAGTATTTTTTGAAGCAATTCTAGGTTAAGTCACAAGTCCATCATAGTTTCTTGGTACTGACCATTAGATGACACAGCATTGTGTCATTGAACAGTGTTGTGTAGACTTAATGATTAAATGCTCAAGCTGTGCGGCTATTCAAGGCCTGCATGATGCTGTTCTGAAAGATTTTGTTTTGAACTAGCAGCTCTGCTTGTTGCTATAGTAATGTATTGGGTGTATTAGGAAATTCTGCCAAACAGTTATAAACATTTGATTCCAATTGGAAAACATTTTGGGTTTGAGCACTTTTAGAAATCACAAGATGTGCGGTTACAATGTTTACCTGATTTATTTTAGGAAAACAGATGAAACCATTGAGTGCACCATGCCTCCAGCCTTACAGACACACACTGCCTCAGTGGCAGTGTGTGTGGAGTTCGAAAACCTCCCGTGCCAGAGTGCAAAGCTTAGCACCAACTACACCTACGAGAAAAACCCCACCATCAGCTCCATCCACCCCGAAAAGAGCTTCCTCAGGTCGGTAGACTGCCACAGCACGTTACATTAAAACTAAAATGTTTTAAACGTCTCAAGCTGGAGGACTTTGTGGTTCCCCTCCCAGAGTCACTGACATAACTCATTATTGTAATGTTGTCCTGATGTGCAGCATTTTCTCTCTATTGTGTTCTAAATAGCACAGCATGTGTGTGACAGCGTAGCGGCGTTTCTTTGATGACATGTGCGCGCATTGCACTGCAGTCGAACTGTTTTGCATTATAATCTGGTCCCCTGTTTCTCTCTGATTTTGGAACAGTGTCCCAACAGTATTTGCATACCAGTATGAATCTGACACATTTTTGTCATGGCTGAGATGTGACTCTCTGTCCGCGTGTGTGTGTGTGTGTGTCACAGTGGTGGCAGGACCATCACAGTGACAGGCCAGGGTTTTGATCTGGTGCAGAGTGTGTCCATGGAGGTGCTGGAAATTGGAGAAACAGTGAGTAATCAGCTCTATTTTTTTTCCTTTTTTACTTAATAAAACTCTCTAAACCATACAAGCAGAGTAAAATATGTACAGGACTGGATTCATATTATAATATGCTTTCTTGCAGAGAGTTAAATGAGAGTATTGATGCCATTCTGTCACTCTTTGCCACTTTAGATGTGTGGGTAGGCTGAATAAGGGGATTTCCAAATGTCAAACTATTCCTTTAAGAAAGATGCACACAGTGATTATGTTGGAGGTAGATTATGTCATTAACAGTAAAATGCATCTTAAACTACTTTGTTTTTTCTGCTCTTTCTCCAGCGCTGTACAGTTGTCTCTGACTTCGCGCTCACCTGCCCATCCCCGGCGTCCAGCCAGTCCAAGCAGACCTCGGTGCAGTTTATCCTGAATGGAGTCCTCTACACGGGTGCCAGCCCCTTCACCTATGACAGCGAGGAAGAGGAAGAGGAGGGGGAGCCACAGAAAGGTCACTTCCTGTTGGAGTACGTGGAGGACCCTCAGTTCTTCACTGCTAACAAAGAGAAGCTGATTAAGCACCACCCAGGAGAGCCGCTGACACTCATCATCAACGTGAGTGACACTGCTGAGACAGGAAGTTCAGATTAGTGCTTCATTGCTTCATTCTTTTGTAGTCAAGCAAATGTTCATTTTCTATTAGTGAATGTGCATTTTCAAGTCAGTGTTGGTTGTCTCTTATTTGATGAGTTGTTTAATTGATTACATATACTTTATATGTTATGATTCCACACAACTGTACAGCAGTAGTTTAGAAAATGATCATAGAAGAAACAAGAATTCAACCTGCAGGTCAAATCTTAATCCTTTTGAGTCGTTTCACTATGTAGGTAAGAACTTCCAAAACTGAGGCTGAAGGGGCACTTTGTGTTTCAAAAAAAGTGTTGCCAAAACAAGAATGAAATGGCTTTGTTCATTTTCATCAAGATTCATAGAAATCAAGCCATTCATTTTTCTCATAATCCTTATAACAAACAGACACACACTGTGCAGACCTTGGCCAGTGTTGCTTTCACATGCTCCTCAGATGTTCCCATTTCCAGAGTTGGGAAGTTGTTCTTCCGACTTGGTGCTTTCATGATCCATAAATTAAAAAGTGGAAATAATATGGCAGCTACAAGGAAAATGTGCTGTATTTTATTGCTTCTTCCAGTATTTGTGAGACATCAAAGAGTAAAGGAGGCAGATCAGGTGAGCCATGAATACTGTCGGGATTTCTTGTTTTTGTACGTTTTTTTTTTCAATTTGTGTATGCACCCTGTGTTCGGGATACAATCCAAAATGTAATTGGCTCTTCTTTGGCTACCACCAACAAACTACAGAACTGACAACATAGCCTCCTTGGCGGACGTAACAAGTGATGATATTCTCTAAAGGTTTTTTGCCTCCAAAAGCAGCGCTGCTGTAAACTGACTGCACCCACTGTGAACAGCAGACAGGGCTGAGCGTTCCTTTATTCATATTCACATAAACCAGAGGCACATAAAGCACATCAAAGGCCCCGTCCGCTGAGACGTGTTGATTTCAGTTGGGGGTCTGAGGTGGTGTGGGGCGCTGTGGCAGCTCAGTGGGAGGTCCCCTGTTCCCGTGGTCTAGCTGATCTAAGCACCTGTCTCCATGGATTCGTCACCCGAGAGGGCTGCTGGCTGTGACACCGTACGACATTCACATGCTAACAGCACAGAAAGGGAAGTCTGGACACGTTGCAGCTTCCTCTCGATGTGTTTGTGAGTTTCGGGATGCGGCCCCTGCAGGAATCGCTGCCTCAGCCCGTCTACATGGGCGACTCGTCTGTTGTTTCCTGTTTTCTTTAGGAAGGTGGATTCCACTTGTGGTGGACCTGAAGGGGGGAGAATGTGTGTTTGTTTAATAGGGAGCTTGTTAGTCAGCCAGATCCTATATTAAGGACCTGAGCTGGAATGTGGGTGGATTTTATTTCCTTTCATCCTGTTTTGGCCTCAGAATCCATTGTTTTGGTTCAGTGAGTTTAAGTGAGAAAATGTTGTGTTGTATATATATGTCGTATACAGCCTGTTTTACAATATGCTCAAACATATTTCTGTATGATAGTTTGAGGCACTTTGTGACTATATGTGTGTATTACCAATGTGCATGCATGTGTGTGTTTGTGTGTGTTTTGTCTGCGTTAGGAAGCATTTGTTGACAGAGACCCAGGGGGTGGCATCCTGCAGTAGGGACAGGACAGGGCCCTAAGGGTGTAATCAAAGCAAGGAAGCACACTAGGGATAAACACACACACACATACTCAGCAGACAAACACACATACTTCCTCACATTCGTATTCATCAAAGGGAAATTGCAGTTTCATACAAATTAGGTCTTATTTTCCATACTTTTTGGCATCATTCCTTTATCTTTATAATAACGTGGTACATGCCAAGTTAACTGCACAGTTCTGGGAATGCTGCAACATCCCTAAAAACAAGTCTGACAGTACAAGAAACAAGAGCAGTCAGATTATTATACAGGTTTTAAACAAATCCCCAGGTTAGCTTAATCTGTTTAGAAGAGAAAACAAAGACGAGTGGAACCGTTATTATCCAAATTGTCTGTCGGAGACATCCATCAGAGCTTACAGACTGAGCTCCTGGTTTGGTTTTACCTCCAAATAAGATTGTTAGTTATTTGGGGGGGATTTTTGCAGCCTGTCTGATCATCTGTTCACCCGTATTTTGGCCTTTTTTGGTTTTAATTGCAGCAACTTTGCCTTTCTATCTAAGAAGTACAATGACAAAACTTCTAAAACTTAAAAAAAAAGTTGGGACCTGCCATCTTCCTTCAAGACCATGTTGAAACAAACTTATAATCAACAAACTGTATAAATTCTGTTCTTCAAGTTAAATATGGAGACTTGCTGAGTAGAAATCTGTAGAGACTTGATGCTCTAGACAACAAAGGGCTAATCTAGTGATTTTCCGAAAGTTCGGGGACTTAAAGAGAGATAAATTGTGAGAATCGCAGCTGCAGTAAGAATTCATTTTCATTTATATGGCCCAAAATTACCAAAGCAATAATATGTCTCAGTCTGGGATAAGGAAAAACTCTACCCTCCAACCCTTACACTTGAGGGAAAAATGGAATAAACCTCAGAGAGAACAATTTAGGAGGGATGTAAAATTGACAGACGTGCAATGAACGCTGTCAGTACAGAGCAAAACAAACAACTGCCCTTGAATTCTAAAATACAGATTTAATTTCCTCGCATGCCTCCATTGCGAAGTGTGAAAGAAAGTAGTAAATCCTTAAAGAATGAGAATAAACAGCAGCCAGAACAACAGAAATACTAACTCAGAACTGTCCTCACACATCTCATGCAGTATAAACCAACTTTCATTTATTTAGTCAGCTTCTCAAACAGGCATCTAAAACACCTTTAAAGTGAAAAATTGGTGGACTGCCCCTTTAATTAAACCAGAGGTGGGCTTGGATTGACACAAGAAGAGAGTTGGATAAATAAGGCCTATGCAGCTCATTCCAGCAGGCTCCTGTAAAGGCCCTGAGAATGTTATTTTGGGCAGAGTCAGGGATGATTGTCGGTGGGTTTGTTTGTAGAAACTTCCTTGGCCATGTGAGAGAGGCAGCGGGAATGTTTGCTGCTTTAAGCTGAACTCGAGCCCAAACGGGATGATTTTTTTTTGCTGGATCCCTCTGTGTGACAGCTGCATGACAGGCCCGCCGCAGCTCGCTCCTCTGTGCGCGCAGGAGAATGTGTCTGCACGCATGTGTGGGTTAAAGCTGCTGTGGCCTTCCTGAATGTTATCTGTGCCTGTTCGAACCAGGCCCTTTTGGTCTCTTACCGCTGACCGGCTGACAGCTGTTTTTGTTCATTCCTGGCGCAGAAAGGGCCGAGCGATCTGGAGTTGGTGCCGGAGGAATACTCGGTGATGATTGGCTCATATCCCTGCAACATCAGCTTTCACAATGACCAGCTGTTCCACTGCACCATCAACGGACTGCTGAGCTCCAGCGAGAGGGAGCTGCCTGTCACTGTGAGTATGCAAACATGTAAAACACGACAATAAAACACAAATACAACCTTGTGTTGAAAATATTGCTGGATAGACTCTGATAATTTAAGGATATCATCCATCTGTCCCAGCGGGCTCGTAAGCCAAACATTCAGCCAGAATCCAGACCATCTGTGATGTTCATTGAAACAGATTTGATCTGCACAGGTCCATGCACTGTCAGTGATATGTGTGCGTTTCTCTCCAGGCATTATGAATGGTTTGTAGTCACTGAGCATGCCACCATGAATCAGCAGTTAGTGGGGGTGTTGAGCCGTCACTCTGTGCCACAATGCCACAGTCGAACAGTGAAATGTTTACCACGTCCCCCTTTATCTCTTTAATCCCTTATCATCCTGTCCATCATCACTGACACAATCACCTTTAACACAGACATTATCAGCTCACAGCGAGACCTGAGCTCTCTGACTCAGCCATGATCTCACTCCTCGCTCATGTTTTTGTTTCGTCTCTGAATTTCTTCTATTGCAATTAAAAGGTCTCCTAATCAAAACCGTGGTCGAGCACTGTGCATTCCTGATAAAACCAGACACGCCGTCTCTCCTCTACCCATATTTCCCATCTGTTGTTGTCCGTTTCGATAGGGCTTTATTAAGGAGGAAAAGCGTTCATCTATATTTAAATACGAACCAGGCTGTGAGTGGTTTGCTGAAATAGCTCAGAAACATATGTTACTCTGTCTCTGTCTGTCAGTTGAGGTGCACTGTGAGAACCGTTTCCCCGCTTTGTCACAGAAATAGAAGGAGAGCACTTTTATTTTGCACTTTCCCTCCTCCACCCTCTCTTTAACTCTCTCTGTGTACCTGTGGCTCGCTCTCGTCCCCACCCAGCCCCGTCTGCCTCTCTCTCAGGATGTCTGAGAATAAACACAGGCAATTAGCAAAGACATAAAAGGAGGGCAGGGGTCAAATGAGATGTCATAACACAAATGGGTGGGCTGCCTGCATGTGAGCAGTGAGGATGATTAGTGTGAACGTTCGACAGGGGCATAAACAAGAGACTTTTTCCTCTGTGTCTGCACATTTGAATAAATGCCTCCATGTTGGGCCGTTGCATAGCTTATGGCCATTTTTGTTTCTTCACTTGCTTTCGGTGGCACATCTATTTTTACATGCCAGTGTTTTGCTTGGCTCTGAACTGGAGCTGAGCTTGAGAAGTAGATGTGGGGAAGCAGTGTTTTCGTACCCCGAGAGAAACAGGAACATGGAACAATGGCATTTTCCCCTCCATTACACCAGCCCTGGCTGTTGCATTCTCTGGAAGAAGGCCTTCTCTCGCTGGTCTGAGTAAATAAATGTCTGGACCAGAAGGAGGAAGATGGAATGAGAAAAGAAGGAGGGAGCCCAGTGAACCGGTTTCTTCCACCCCTCAAAGTCAGACTAGCGTAAGAGGGATTTGGTCTGAGGATTGGAGGCTTTTTATCTGAGGCTCTTTTTATGAAGTGTGTTCGGATTGGGGAAGGGAGAGGGAAGGATGCGAGGAGGGACCGCAGAGACCCTGCTGACTAATCAGAAGGCAGAAGTGAAAGTCCTTTTCTTGTCACATCTGGGTTGCTCTGAACTGGGTGACTCCTACAGCTCGTTGTAGCGAGAGGCCATTTTTCAAAATCTGCGGTGTGTAATTTATTTCTGTCTGCACCTGCGTCCATGAAAAACAACGTGTCTATGCATATGTGCATGTGTGCAGGTGCGTGTGTTCCCAAAAGGAGCTGTCCATGTTACACCACATGCATTTCTATATCCCAGCGTATTACAAAGAAAATATTTAATGCACCCACTGCATTCTCTTGTCACCACTACCCTGTCTGTCTCTGTCTTTGTTTCTTTTTTCTACAAATCCTATTTCCTTTATTAGCTGCTAATAATAGGTAGAGTACTGCCAGAGCAGATGTAAAATGTTAAGAATAGTATAATGCTGAATTTATTAAGAAAAAAGACAAATGATTCTGTTTGACTCAAGCCTCATATTTGACAACCAAGTATCCAGGGAGGTGATTAACAGTCTTGAGCAAGAAGTCCACGCCTTTTTTTTTTCTTTTCTTCATTTCCTTACACTGCTTTGGAGTACACTTGTGATGATATCTGAACAGCGGTTCACTAGAAAGTTCTAGCAGTTATTTATTTATTTTCCAGACAGGTCATGGTGTACTGTCATATTCAAAGGAATGTTTTCTTATAATTTGGAATGATGGTCTGTTATTGTACAGTAGTGTATTTAAACATCAAATATATTTTCACAGTTACAGTATTTTCAGGTACTCTACTATTGACTGTTGTTGTAGTAGGTTTTAAAGTATATATATA
>JAOWBC010001714.1:17492527-17513671 GCA_028566105.1 Hypoplectrus providencianus
ATTATTTTAATTTTTTTTATATCTCATATGATGGTTTAAGGGCTATTCAAATTTCGCAGACTGGTTGAAGGTAATTAGAGGAAGTGAATTTAGATGTACTGTTGATTTAGAGATGTTTCTGTTGGAGCAGCCTGTCTGCCTGTTGAGCCAGCACAAGTCAATTTCATTCCTTATTCACAATCAGTTTGCTGTCTGCTTTCCATGGACTCTTCACCCCATATCTCTGTTCTCCATGACTGCTCACCATAACTGTGCTCTGCACTTCCTGAAAAGGAAGTAAAAAGTTTTGGGCGATCTTGAGTAACACTGATTGGACAATATGAAAAAAGAAACAACCCCTAGGGCTCTCTCTGGTTTAAGAGGGAGCCTTTTTGTAGTAGATTTCATTTAGTGTGCTTAGTTGAAAACGGTTTTTTTTTGTTTGTTTACAAGATAACTTTTAATGAACCCTTAGGAATCTTAGGCTATTTGGTCCCTTTGTAATGCTTTTCATTCTGCCACTAACAAAACGTTACCATGCAATGATGGTATCATTCTTTCTCAGCACAACCTCACCTGTGAAACAAACAAAGAAATACATTTTTCAGAGGTAAAATGAAGATTACATCTAGTTCTTTATTTTCTATACGTAATACATTTGGTTTGGTTTGGTTTCTGGTTTTACTTGGCCTGTCATCATCAAACTAAAACTGAAATGAATTTTCAAGTCAGTGCTTTAGAGAGCAATTGATGGCAAGCCACGACGTTGCTTCATTTTTTCGCAGCAGCAGCATCATGAAGAAGTAATGCTCTGGTGCTTTCAAGTCAAGTTACTTTCCTGACAGATTTCACTGCAATGGTGATTTGGTGTCCCTGTCAGATACAGTAAACACAATCGTTCTAATGATAACATAAAGGAAAAGATCATGCTTTTTGAAAATGAAACATATACATATTTATATATTGAGGAGATATGCTTTAGCTTTGGTTATAGTTGGAACTATAAAGGCTGTAAAAGAAAACGCATGCTGTTCCTCTCTCTTTCTAGGTCCAAGTGGGGAACTTCCGGCACACCATCGCCAAAGTGCAGCTCGGAGGCAGCGAGCTGGCCATCGTGGTATCCATTGTGGTGTGCTGCGTGCTGCTGCTGCTGTGCACTGTGGGTAGGTTGTGTACACACGCTCACCAGCAGATGATGGATGTGTGCCTGCTGCAGCGATGGATGCTCCAGATGTAGAACAGATAAAAGGAATTTGTGGGTCATAGTTTCCCGCATTTGCTTCATCTCTCCTCAGTACCCGAAGCACAAAGACCCCACTGTTCCCCTCTCTGTCTGTGTTCTTGTGTGTGTCTGTGTGCAAACTGTATTCTGTATTCTTTGTGTGAGTGTGTGCGGGGCAGGTGTATGAGTGAAAATTGGTGCTACGGTGGATTTTCACACAGTTTCATGCTTGGAGTCTGTTCTCAGATGCCCACGGAATCAGACTTGTTCATAGACTTTGTTTTTGACATAAACATTTAAATTATATGTGCGCAATTTTTTAATTTACACATTCCCAAACAAGAACATTTTCATTTACATGTTCTCACAGTCAGATACATTCATGCACATATTTTTTCACACGCTCTCAAAAGGTGATATAAAGCTATTCCTAAGTGTCATTTCACAAACTCCAAATCTCTTTGACACATTTCATGCTACAGATGATTATGTGGTTTACTGGAAGCTGTCAGTGTGTGATTACCGTCTTCAGGTTGAAATGTACTGTTTTCCAACTGTATTTTGTCTTCCTCAGCTCTTGTAGTGTACTGCACAAAGAGCCGAAGGGCGGAACGCTACTGGCAGAAAACTCTACTCCAAATGGAGGAGATGGAGTCCCAGATCAGAGAGGAGATCCGTAAAGGTGTGTTTACACAAGAAACCCACTCATGCACACACACGGTTAGGGTTACACATGCACACATGCTATACTGCTGTATGAGCTTTGCTACCAGAGTTGTTTACTCTTTAAATGATGTTTTGTGTCGATTGACATGAAAAAAGAGCTTGCAGGAAGAAATATTGACCACATACATTGGTGTGTGTGTGTACGCACAATGTGTGTTTGAGACGGTTTCTAGTCTGAAGTGGGAGGGAGATACAACAGTTGACAGATTTGTGCCGAGTAAGCGTGACTCATAAAACATAGTGCCTGACAAATGATCAGTCACACGCAGACGCACCGAGTGTCCGCATCGCCTTTACCGTGTCTTCCCTGTCGAAACAAGGCCTGTGTGTGTGCGTTTAGTGCTTTGTGTCTATCTGTGCATATGTGTGTGTGTGTTTCTAGGGCATTAGAGTAAAGCAGTGTGAAGGCCACTGCGTGTCTGAGCAACCAGATTTATTGTGTGGAGATGGGGGGACGGATAGAGAAAGAGAAATGGAGGGAGGAAGCGATAGGAGCGGGAGTCAGGGCCGCGAGTCCGAGGAGAAGCAGAAGCGTGGGAGGGAGTGGGGGAGAGGTTATTTAGTCAGAGGACACAGATAGATTTGTGGCCGAGTTCAGGGTGAGTGTGCACAAAGCGAGGGATAGTTTTGCTGAGACGAAAGATGTGATAAAAGCAGAAGAAGAGGGAGTGAAGCAAGGTGGGAAATTGACATATTCCAGGTTACAAGAATGGGGGAGTTTAGGTATTTGTCTGAAAAAGTGCGGCAGAGGGGAGGCCTGGCTTCTAATCAGGAGCTCATGGTGTGAACTGACTGGTGGTTTGGAGGACACTTTAGTGAGCAGTAGGATAAATAACTTGGGGAGTAAATGAAATATGTTTCAAATCCCCCAGGTCTAGTATTCCCGTCTTTCTACACAAACATAGTCTGAAGAAGCTGGCATTGTAACCCAAATACGTCTCTCATCCTGTGACAGGAAGAGCTTTTCCATAAAGGGATCTCCAGCGTCTCATTAGAGGAGAACATTATCCTGCTTCTAGAACGTTCTATCCAATAAAGTGGCTACAGTATTAGCATGCAGATTCAAGTCGGTGTCTGGACTTGCTGATACTGTTTCTGCACTATGTAAATCTCAGCTTGCACACATGTTTTGGATGAGGGACTGGATTTGGCTCCTCTGATTGTAGTTTGGTAAATATTTGCCTGCATGTCGTGCAGGACTGGCAAAGAGAGAGCAAGAGAGAGGCGGAAAAGATCAAAGGATCAGTGTTTAGTACATTTAATATTCAGCCAGGACAAGACAATAGATTTATTAAACAAAATGATACAGTTCTGTGTGTCATCTAAAATCTCTTCGACTAAAATCAGCCAGATTCTTCCCACGGCTCCCTGGGAGAATTCATGGTTATTGCATTATCCTGTGAACAGATTTCTGACTCATTTTCCCCCTCAACAAATGAAGCCTAAGGAGCCAGAAATCGGAGTGGGGTTTAAAAACAATCCCAGGTTTCCAAGCCCTTTTTTCTCTCCCTTCAGGCTTTGCAGAGCTGCAGACGGACATGACAGACCTGACCAAGGAGCTGAATCGCAGCCAGGGCATCCCCTTTTTGGAGTACAAACAGTTTGTCACGCGCACGTTCTTCCCCAAGGTGAGAAAGCCTATTTTTCCCTGCTATCTTGATTTCAGCTGGCAGACTGACAATACCATTTTTCTCAATGGGGTTGTTATATATTTTTTTTTACCCCTACATGTCCCATATTTCCCACCGCTTCCAATATGCAGGATGAAGATTCACCTTGAAACTTTTAAACATATAGTAGACGTGTAGCTCAGTTTGGCACCCTGCAGGAAAGTTAATGTGTTCTCTATAGGTAAGCATTTTTTTTTATGTGTGATCCACCCAGAAGGTAGACTTTGGGTCTATGTGTTGGTGGGTGTTTTTCCACCAATATAGACAGACACAACTCAGCAGGCTTTGTCTTCAAACCACAGGCATGGACTTTCAACGAGACAGAACAATAGCGGGCACTGAGACAAGGAAACTTTCCCCCTGATTTCTCAAAACACACTCCTCTCTCAGCTCACACACCCACACAGTTTTTGCAAGTATACAAGCTCTTGTGCAATGGCAACAGCACTGGTTTGTTGCAGTGGACACTGTTTTCTGTCGTGAGGGAAGTGAGTTGGGAGAGTGTTGAAAAGCTGCAAAGAGGGAAACATAAATTGTAGTGTTGCTGCCTCAGTATCAGCTCTCCATAGTTCTCTGCTAAAACAGCAAACACGACCCTTCTTGCTCTTTTTTTTCCACTAGAGCTTCTGCTTCTCTTAGATTACACACACGCACACAAAACAGTGTTAGACACAGACAGAATCCAAGCCAAATGTAGCTGTCCTGAAATGACAGACGGAGTTGAAAGGCTGCCTCTTGGCTCTGGGTCAGTGTGACTCTGAAGCCATTAATGCTCATGACGTTTTGTGTCACGGAGTTGTGTTCCCTTTTCATGGTCAGTCGGGGGCCTATTCAGCAACGCTTCATGAAATTCTGCCCTTTGGTTCTAGACTGAAAATTTTTCCACCAAAGTCCTAAGGCCAGCTCTTTTTGTGGCCCCTGCCTGTCCACCTTCCTGTGCTGTATGACTGGAGCTGCCTTGGTATTACAGTTTCCTTGTGTGTGCGTGTTTACAGTGCACTGTGGTGTTATGAACTACATGTAATTAAACCGCTTAAGTAAAGTATATTTGGCAGTAACCAAATAGTTGGCTACAGTCATATTTGCATGCCAACTGAAGGACTTACATTATTTCTTTTTTTTTCTTTTTTTTCATGGTGTCAACTTGGCGATAAACTAAAAAAAATTTAATTATTCTATTTTACCATTGCATTGCTGTAACTGAGCCCTCTTTCCAGTCTTTCCCATGTTTTCTCTTAATACTTAAAGTGCATGACTTTTACAATAAAGTCAAAAGTGTGTCAACTACTACTAGTAGGTTACTTTTTGTATTGTATTTCTTATTTTATAAATTCTCCTTTTATTCACTAGAAAGTTTAAACAGATTTTTCTTTGTCGTTTGAGCTAAACGACTTGGATTTCTTCCTGGTGCAGCCTACAGTCCGATTTCTTCCAGTAACTAATGGCTTACAAAGCTATTCTTTCAAAGTAGCTTCTACAACATGTGTTTTTGTGTGTTTCAGATGTGTTCTGATTACGAGAAGAGTCTGGTCCAACCCGCCTATGAGAACGATGGCCTGGGCCCTCGAGCGTTGCCTGAGACCCACCCGCTGCTGCAGGACTGGCAGGTGAGGGGTTAAACCATTAGGATGTTAGGTTAGGCTCTCTTCTGCCAGAATGCCTTGATTTGGGTCCTTTTTCACTCTCCTGTTCTCAACTGGGTCACACTGAAGCTTATTAAGGTTTCACAGTGGGCTTGTTGTTGATGAGAAGTAAAGAAAAGCATGTTCTGCATTTTTGCCTTTGTGTGTTTGTTGTAATGTGTGTTTGCGTGTCAGTGTGCTGTATGTGTGAAGTGTGAGCTCACATGCTGGTGTGTGTGTGCATGTATAAATACTAATGCATGTCATTTCATGGTTTCTGGTGAGTGAGACAAAAAAATTTCAGCTTGTCGAACAAAACACTGCCCACCAAGTTGATGGCAGGTTGCTGACACACTTCCCACTGGCTCCTGGACAGCCAAACAGTATGCTTTTCATCCAAATCCATCTCGAGTTCTTTGTGTGTGTGCGTAATGGAGGGGCGGATGGGAGTGAGAGTTATAAGGAGAGAGTGAGAGGGGGAGCGTGCACTTTCATAAACTCTATGCGTATGCTGAAAGCATGTGCATGTGCGCCTGTGCACGTTAGCGAGAGAGAAAAGAAAAGATTGCAGCGCTACTTTTGGGTCGGCAGCCGGGGGAGGCTGTCTAGCGGTGATGAAGTGTCTTGGATCCACATCGTCTTCCCAGGAAGTGTTTTCCAGGTCACAGCAAATAAATCTCACAGGCGGGCATTTATCTTAATGGACACCCCTGTTCTCCTTCTGTCAGGCAGCAAACCACACCATATGGCTGCAGTCCAGAGGGAAGACTTCATCACACTGCTGCTTAGTCGCACCCATAGATAGGCCATACTCATTAAGTCGACTCGGCACATTTAGAGACAATCACACACAGTTGGGGACTGGAGCGGGAGATACAGATACCAGAGAGGGAGATGCTTGGAGACACAGATGGAGGAGGTGTGATAGAAAGATGAAGCATTCACTCGATGGGTCACTCGAGACAAGAGGTGGTGAAATATATTAGGCAGTGCGCAGCAGGTGTGTAATGCAGTTCAGGTGAAATCACGCAGAGAGATAACTGTTTCATCCCTCTTTTCTCTTCAGGCCACCAACACAACAAGGCCTAACGTAGAGGAGGGCATCACTCTGTTCTCCACGCTGCTCAACAACAAGCACTTCCTGGTCACATTTGTCCATGCATTGGAGCAGCAGAAGGACTTCGCTGTACGAGACAGGTAAACGCATCAGATCATGTGTTTGGCAGTTAAAGCTGTCATGATGGACAATTTGAGGAAAATTAGCTATTAGCTATATAGAAAAAAGTTCATTTTATTCCATGCTGTCAACATGCAATTAGGGCATTTTACCATGGCGGTCAATGGGGAATGACGCATTTTTGGAGCCGGCCTCAAGTGGTAATTTAAGGAATTGCAAAATGTCTTTTTTGGCTCAGTTTTTCAGCATTAGAAGATGCAGTTGCAGGTTACCATTTTGCAGCTCATTGTTTTGATCTGCTAAGGTCAAATAAACAGCTAGCTGGATAGTCGTTGAACACATACTACAATACGAACTCCTCGCTACTTTTTTAAGCACACCTGTTAATGCACATATCTTATCAGCCAGGGAAGTAGTAGCAACACTGGCATTAAGACATTGTCAAAACGATATGCTGGAGTTTAAACCAAACACCTGAACAGAAAAGAAAGGCAGCCTTTGAATATCCATTGTTGTTGGTGCCAGACAGACTGGTCTGAGGTATCACACCTTCTCTCAGGTTTACACAGAACAGACTGAAAAAGAGAAAATATCCAGTGAGCGGCAATTCTCTGGACAAAAATGCCTTGTTGATGGCGAGGTCACAGGGGAATGGGCAGACTGATTCAAGCTGATAGGAAGGCAACAGTGATTCAAACAGGCAGTCATTACAGCCACGGTATGCAGAAGAGCATCTCTGAATGTCGAACATTGAAGCAGATGGGCTACAGCAGCAGAAAAAGACCACACCGGGTTCCACTCCTGTCAGCTAACAACAGGAAATTGAGGATACGACAGAGCTGGGGATATTTTTTTGGCACATTTTAAGCCCCTTAATACCAACTGAGCTGAAGTGCTACAGCGTGCTTGAGTGTGGCTGCTGACCATCCCTTAATGACCACAGTGAGCCCGGCATGTAATGGCTACTTCCAGCATGATAACATACCTTGTCACAAAGTTTACATCATCTCTGATTGTTTTTTTGTGTACCTAATTAAAAGGCCCAAAAATCAATTAATGCAGCTTTAACACTCTAACTATGAACACATTTTGATTCAACAGCTGCACAAACAATAGCCTCATCACTCAAACAATGGAAGTAATAGTTAAAAGGAAAAGCTTGTTTTTTTTTTATATCGCATGGTCCTATTTGTTATGCACCTGTTAAATTGCATTACATTGTAGACAGGTGGTGTTTCTATTTTTACAGTGTTTATGACAGGAGCATCTTCATGTCTGTAGCTGCTGTATACATGACAAAAATATTTTTAGCGCTCAGGAAAGTGGCTGTTACAGCTCCGTAAATACTTGGTTATTTATCAGTGTAGCTGTTTTTGTCCTGAGGTCCTTAAACTGGCCAGTCACTGTGGAGAATCAGAGAAAAATTCCAGAGGCAAGACCACATCCCTTTCCCAGCTCAGCATCGGCACTTACTGACTGATGTGGCCCCTTCTCCAGGATTAAAGGGGCTTTGTTAGGGAAATCCCCTGCACCTCTGGACTTACTCACCCGGACACTCCCTGCATTAGATCAGTCCTTTATATAGCTCTGCAGTCACAGGTGCTGTGGGGAGGACAAAACCACGTTGTTGTTCCTGTAATGTAGTTATTTTTAAGTCTCCACTGGCCACACATGGTGACAGGGCATGTTTGTGAGAGCATGTTTTTGCTCATCTGTCTCCTCTGCTAATCTGTTTTCACACCCTTCAGATGCAGCCTGGCGTCTCTGCTCACTATCGCCCTCCATGGTAAGCTGGAGTACTACACCAGTATCATGAAAGATCTGCTGGTGGACCTGATTGATGCTTCGGCTTCTAAGAACCCCAAACTGATGCTCCGCCGCACTGAGTCGGTTGTGGAGAAAATGCTGACCAACTGGATGTCCATCTGCATGTACAGCTACCTCAAGGTAAAGATCAGCAAAGTTACGAGGCAGGCTTTATTAAGAAGAATGATCACTGATTTTTGACCTCCTCTCTGCCACGCCCTTCAGGAAACAGTGGGTGAGCCTTTCTTCCTGCTGCTGTGTGCAATCAAGCAGCAGATCAACAAGGGCTCAATAGACGCCATCACCGGGAAGGCCCGCTATACCCTCAACGAGGAGTGGCTGCTCCGTGAAAACATCGAAGCCAAGCCACAGGTCTGATACCTCACACACTCAGTTTTTCTTATTAGAGTTCAGCAGAGGAACAGACCCGAGGAACATGACCTGTTCTTGGGTCAGACTCAAGACTTGCAGCTCGACTTCGACTTTAACACCAATGACTCATGATTGTTTCTGGAGTCGAGCCTGGAGACCCTGAACATACTTGACAGTTCCCTTGGAATCACACTATTGGTTCCCAGCCTGTTTTTCTTGGAGCGTCCCCTACTTGTGTCCATGGAAAGCTGAGCCCCCAAGATATAATGAATTTATTCTGAATATTTAGCCTAAAAGATTAACATGAATTATAAATGTTTTAATTCGTGGAATCATTAGTGTTGGTAAATGTCTCTTTTCTCACTAAACATTTTTTTCCTCTTAATAACTCAACCGAGTATGAGTTTCCACACATCCTTACCAAAAAAAAAATAATGATTCATTTTCATTGTAATAAACATTTGATGAATCATAAGCTAGGGTTCTTCCTACAAATTACACATTCTGGCTGAGAGTTGTAGAGAACAAAAGTTAAGGGTACTCTTGTGATAAGGTCTTTGGTTGTTTTTTGAAACCAATGAGTCATTTCCACTGTTACGTTTCTCACAAATGATGTTCTGACTGTGGGAAACCGCGCAAATGAGCCCGATATCTGACCTGATGAAACTGACTGACAGTGGGTCACACAGAGTTCACTGTTTCAGAACGAACACAAGAAAAAGAGAAAAATCTGTTTAAACAGGTTGATGGGAGAATTTCATATCAATTATTTGTAAAGCGTGTTTGTATGCTTTAAGTTAACATGTGTAGATCTCATTTTCACTTCAATAGAGCAAATGCTCTATTCTATGAAAGTAGTACAACTCAGAAAGTTGGGATGTTTAAAACATAAGCATTGTGCATTTGTTTGTTTCTTAAAGTTCCATGTTTCAGCATTAGCATACAACTTGTCTTGTACTGTAATCCACTGAATGGAGGTCACACAGGCTGTTCTTGTTAGACATTTAATATAAATTAAAAGAAAATTCTTTCTTTTTATAACAGTGTTAAGTGTTAAGAAATAGTAAATACCATTTTAAAAGCATTCATGCTTTTTGTAAATCTTGATTTGTACTCTGTTGTCAGATTATGACATTCCATCCAGTGAAGAGGGCATGTTTAGGACTAAAAACTCCACGTTTAGGACCTGGGACTTGACTTTGGACTATTGATTTTTGACTTGGGACTTGAGTGCTAAGACTTGAGTCACACTTGCAAAAAATTACTTAGTTCCACCTCTGGAATTCAGAGCTCACCGTTATGTTATGATGACTGGCAGAAAGTTTCAATCATGCCGCAAATCAAAACTTTGCAAAGTTTGAAAAGTATCTCTCTCTGTTTATTTTTTGCAGAACATGAATGTGTCCTTCCAGGGCTGTGGCATGGACTCGCTGTCTGTCAGGGTCATGAATACAGACACAATCTGCCAGGTGAAGGAAAAAATCCTAGAAGCCTTTTATAAAAACCTGCCATTCTCCCAGTGGCCCCGAGCAGAGGATGTAGACCTGGGTAAGAGCACATTTTCTCTGATTATTTTCCTCCTTTCCCCTCCCCAGCCCTGTGAGATATAGTAATCTCCTTTGCAAAAGGTCAGTTCCTCTCATGAAGCTCAACTAACCTGAGGCTGCAATATAATAAATGACAGAATGCATCGAGGAGAGTGTACAGTCATAATCACAAAGAGTTATTGCTTTCAAAAGCTGTGGAGCCTGCAGAGCTGATTTGATTAATGGCGTAGGAATATTTCCACAGGTCGTGACACAGACAGTTAGAGCGCGGCTGCCTTCTGCCTTGCATATTCTTTTCCAAATTTAGGATGAAATTGTCTAATATTGCTCTCCTCCCATCCGCCGTCTCGTTCCTCTCCAGAGTGGTTTGACTCCGGCAGCAACAGTACACTTCTGCAGGACCTGGATAACTCCTCAGTGATGGAAGATGGCAGGAAGAAGCTTAACACGGTCTTCCATTACCAGGTGTGTGTGCGTGTTAGTGTGAGACCATTGTGGCAGGTGTTGTCATGATGTACCTGTGTGTCCCTGATATTGTAACAGCAGCAGTGGGGGTGTTGAAGGTGAGAACTCCTTGTAAATGGTGTCACTGGCTGTCCATGGGTGGGAGGATGCTTCCTGTTTCCATGTCAGTTGTATGTGCTTATGTTCAGCCTCAGTCTCCAGAAAATAACATTCCAATTTTCCCCAAAATCACAGCAATGTCCATAAGTATAAACGTGTGAAGGTGGCTGGGGTGGATGGATGGGATCGCTGTTTGCATCCTGTCTGAAAACAAAAGTTAGCACTGAGTTAACTGCTTAACAATTTTCTCAATTATTACTGTTTATTATCATGCATTTCCTGTCAAATTTTCATTTTAAAAAAATGAAAATGGGGAGACATTCTGCATATCAAGTTCTTTTACTTCATACTTTAAGTACAATTAAATACTATGTAAAAGATCTGAATGCTTTTCCATCAATGCTTATTATCCATATTAGGCTCTTTTATCAAAGGTAATCACATAGTTTTAACTGTAACTATAATAATATACATGATTTTTGTACATTTAAATGCTTCACTTAAACATCCCCTCCAGCCAACAGACTTGATAAATCTCTTTATTTTTTCATAAAAAATGTTGCTTGTCTTGTTAAATTCTGCTTCTTTTAGTTCAATGAAAAAAACAGAATCTATGAATATGCAAATATGGTATATTTCAAAAGTTTCAAGAGAATAAAGCGCCCACTCACTGAAAAGATGCTACAAAAAAGATGATTTATGAGGCATAATTCTGACATCATGACTTTATCTAGTAAGATGAATGTGACAAATGTGTCGTAATTGTAGATAATAAATACGCTTTTTAGTAAGTGGGTGCCCTTTTTCTGTTGAAATTATTTTGCCTCTTTCGTGCCTACATTTCTAATGTTGGGATATGTATAATAGATCACGAAACATTCTTTTTCAAACGTTTAACTGCTGGACACAAAAGGTTTCCTACTTCACTGAAAAGCCCATTCTCAGTTTATCACACATGTGTAAGTTGACGGTTTGGGTTTCAGCCATGTGTGTTGGCACAAAAGCGTGCTTACTCACCAAATGATTAACTCAGATAGTAAATACAATTTTTTTTTTTGTTTGTTTTTTGTTTGAGGGGGGGGGGCATAATATATGGATATGACTTTTATATGACTCATTGGGCATAATACAATTTGGTATTTTAAAAAAAGAAGTTTAAAAGAAAGGGAAAATTGAAAATTCTACTACGAGATATTTATGACAAATCATACGATAGACCAAGTAAAATGCAATTTTGTTATACATCCAGACACTCAATAAAATTACCCTGATCATCATAGTATTTTAACTGTGCCACTACTATTTCACATTTTACCTTTTTTTCATTAAAAAAATTAATATTTAGACAAATTATGCTAAATTATGCCCTTAATTATTATTTTTTTCTTTTTCAAATTGATATACTATTGTATGACATTCCCTTGTTATGATGTTTTTTAGTCATTTGTGGCCAAACGGGCTTTAATTAAGCTGTTCTTAATAAAGAGGGCACAGTAATTCAGGGAAATGAATCATTATGACTTTAATGACTTACTACATTTTTTGTTTTTAAAAAAAAAAATAATCAAGAAAATGTCATGTCTGGTATCCCATTCAGAGTGTCATGTGCGTTTACTTCTGTCAACACTCATTTGTGCATAAGTAAACAGTCATTCGATGACCCTCGACCTCTGACCCTTTACCTGTACTTGTTAAGTGCTCTGTTTAGTTTTTGCTGAGCCATGGGGACAGAGCTGTGAAAGCAGTGAGCTGCAGCCTGTACTAACAGTCTGGGTTCACTGGCAAGGCTGTTCAATCCATTTCACCGCGGGTTGACTTTAATGAGCGCAGCCAGGCTCCTGCAGACTTGCCACCACTCGAGATGCACGCAAGACTTCCTCACACGCACACACACACACAAACATAGGCACCTCTCAACACTGCACTCCCCTCGAGGGCATGCTTAATGATGCTGTTCTGCTGCACCCCAGCTCACCCCTGACCCTGTGCCCTCTGTCCTCTCTCGTCTTTCTTCTATCCCTCCCTCCTTCTCTCCCTTCTCAGATCCCAGAGGGGGCATCGCTGGCCATGAGCATGAAAGACAAGAGAGATAACACCCTTGGGAGAGGTACGTCACCTTCAGACACATCCACTCCCTGTCGCTTTGTCACACACTTGGAGAAAAACACACACTGACTCGCTCACAGGAAGCGGCACATGCTTAGCTGACCACGAGAACACGATACGTTCATGTAAACATGCATGAAACCACACACCCTCCTGCCCCCAAAAGACACCGCGGACATCTAAACACACTCGCACCTAATAAATCACAACACCGATTCTGCTTCATTCAGAGCTCCTTTTCGGCGTTATAGATGTATTCCATTAGCCGATGTCAGCTTGTGGGAAAAATGGGACACAATTGGGCCTATTGTCCAACCTCAACCAGGAATATAATGACTTCTCTGCCTGTTGACTGATGAGTTTACATATGGCTTTTAATGGGCCTGTACGTTTGTTCGTCTGGGGTCTACCTTACATAATCAGTACCAGACCAGAGCTTAGTGCTGCTCAGCCTCTGTCCATCAAAGCCTCTCCTTTTATTCATACCGGGCCAAAAATAGGCTTATGTGGACCAAACCTGGCTCCGGCTTCAAAGCATCAAGGGGGTGTTATGAGCCTGTAGTGCTCCCTGGCTAATATAAAACACTGTCCTGCCTGCCTGTGATCAGTGTTGAGGGTCTGGACTGAGGCCCACTGGGCAGGAGCATCCCTGGCAGAGCAGGCTGTAATGAGAACACACTCACAATGCTGTCGTGTCTGTGTGCATCTGCACAGATGCCTGTCTTTGTTTGTGCTGGTGTGTTCAACAATTTACTGTATTTGTTTGTCAGCCTTGAGCGTACGTTTGGACATGCGTCTACATGCATCCCGGTATACATATGTGTTCATGCATGCACATGGGTGTGTTTGTGTTTAGGTCTATATATAAACTAGCAAGGTTTAATGCTCTTTCCAAACGCTGGCCGAGCATTACCATCTCATTACACCGGCTCCAGAACCAATCACAGACTCTGTGTGTCTGTCTCCCCTAATCTCTCTCTTTTCTCTCTCCTTTCACTCGTAATCTTTCTCTTTCATTCTCTCAGACAGCTCCCCTCCCCTACCGGCCCACAGTCCACCTTAATCACTTTCTCCTCTCGCATGTACTCTATCTCCCTCGCTCTCCTGTCAATCTCCCTCTTGTGTTTTTTTTCCCTCTCCCTCCTATCTGTCACACTCCTCGGTGCTCCCTCCTCCTGTCGCCTCCCATTCTCTCCACCTTGCTGATTGCACATTGTTTCATGCTGTATCTTTTTTTTTTCTCTCCTTAGTTAAAGATCTGGATACGGAGAAGTATGTGCACTTGGTGAGTATCTCCTCATAGGTAATCAGAGTGTTTCTATAGGTGCGCTCTGAGTTCAGCCCCAGAGCGTTTCCTGTGTGCCACAGTTAGTCAGCGCAGAGCAGGCATGACGACAGAAAGAATGGGGGGTGAATGGAGGTGAAAAGGAAAGCTGCTGAGAGGACATGACAGCACTAATGCCGCTTAAGCTCTTTTATAAACGTCAGCCAAGATATGGGCCCTTTGACTTTAGAATAATGAGTTCCTTGGAACATAATTTACCGGGTGAATAGTTAGTTTTACAGGACAGTTCTGTGGTCCTTTTTTGACACAAGTAGGTGGATTCTGACTGCTTCTTTCTTTTCCCCTACCCCTATTTAGACCTGTATGAGCAAGTGTGAGACATGATCCCGTACACAACAACCAAGGAAAAGCATGTGAATTTCCCTACTCCCTCCACTTCTCTTATTTTGAACATTATCTAGTGTTTCAAAATACCCTGATGCGGTTTCTGGATCATGTGTCTAATGCGAGAAACAGAAAATTCCCCTCTGACAGCTCAGACAGCAGACACAAGAAAGCATTCATTGAGCTTATGAAGGGGTTTATTACTTCAACCTGCGCGCAGCATGTTGACCTTTGGCCTCTGATTTTCCAGGTCCTACCTCATGATGAGCTAATGGAGACCAAGAGGTCACACAGGCAGAGCCACCGCAAGAAGGTCCTGCCTGAAATCTACCTGACACGCCTGCTGTCCACCAAGGTAAACAGAGAGTGTTTGTCAACAGACTTCAGTAACAGCTTCAGTCATCTTTCTATTTCTTGTTGTTATTGCCAATAATAGTCTCAGGGGGCTTCTTAGATTCCCATACCCCATGAAACTATATCTCTGCGTATGCATGAGCTGTCTTTTTCCTTTTCCTCCACAGGGAACTCTTCAGAAGTTTTTGGATGACCTCTTTCAAGCCATCCTCAGCATCCCTCCGGACCGCCCCCCTCTGGCTGTCAAATACTTCTTTGACTTCCTGGAGGAGCAGGCAGACAAACGGGGCATCACAGACCCAGACACCCTGCACATCTGGAAAACCAACAGGTAGACGTCTAAACTCTGTGATTAAAGTCACCTCGCTGTGCAAGTGCAAGGCTTTAAAAGCTTATCTTCCCCTGTCCGTGCAGTTTACCTCTGCGCTTCTGGGTGAACATCCTGAAGAATCCTCAGTTTGTGTTTGACATTGATAAGACGGATCACATGGATGCCTGTCTGTCTGTCATCGCCCAGGCCTTCATAGATGCCTGCTCTATTTCTGACCTGCAGCTTGGAAAGGTGAGATTATCTCTCTCTATTTGTTTCTCTCTTTCTCTCTGAGAGGTTATCAGAATCTGATACTGTGGGTCCAGCTCAGACAAAACTGGGAGAACTGCTCTCATACAAACCCAAGTATACCGTGTACTATATTTGGCACCAGTTGGCACCATTAAAAGTATGCCAAATTAGCTATTTAAAGTTCCTGTCTGCAATGTAACCATGGATGCACAGACAACTATCAATAGATTATTTGGCACTGAATAAAACTTATATCATACTGTTAAAAATATCAGAATTCTCAGGAAAGTTCTCGAGTTGAGGAACATCTTATTTCTATGATTTTTAAACAGATTTTTGGATGTTTAATTGTGACACATATCAGAGATAATGATATCACTATGAGGTGTGAGTCATATGCATCTTGTCTTAGAATTAGACAGAGATGTAACTCCCAGAATGTGTACAAATTTTGAAGCACCTGTCCCTTTCACCCCACGCAGTATCTTTGCCTCTCATCTCTTTGGGAGTTTGACCACACACACAAACACACACATACCTCCCTAGTCCCTCTGTGAACCCTCATCCCTAAGCCTTCAGACTGTCAGCTCCATCTACCTCTCCTCATGTTATTTCAGCCGAGTCGGCTGATCCAAGGTCATGAGCACCAGGGATCTCTTTTTGTGCTGTGCGCGGGCGCGTGCGTATGTGTGTGTATAAGTGGGTGTTCAGGCGTGCATATGTGTGTCTGTCTGTTGGTTTCTGTGTGCGCGCTTGCATGTCAATGTCCTCACTGCTCACAAATCCGTCTCATCCCTCAGACACCGTGACCCTGAGCACGCTCTGCTTCCTGTCTCTCTCTGACTGGCTTCCTCCCTGGAGGGAGCCGAGGACTCATCAAATAATGCTCCTCTTTCACCAAGAAACAGTCTGATTTATATACTTCAGTTCAGTGCCAAAGAGCCAGCACACTCATGGTGGAAATATTTACATGTACATGCAGGCAGGAAGATACCTGTGGCTGCGAAAGGCATACATGAAACCTCCAGCAATGAGACATTTCCACACACTCCGCAGCGTCCTCATTAGCATGTCGCATCTGGCTGTGCGGGTATTGTGGATTCTCACAGGGTTCAAGGATAGGGCCGCTTTCTCCTGCAGGTCAAGGAGACTGGCAGGACACGCCTCTACACAAGTGTTTACAGTCACATGTTCGTGCATTTCTATGAGTGTGTGTGATGCCTCGGGACAGGGCAATGAAGGGTACGGGGTCGGGATTAGCAGCAGCACAGCAGGGGTGAGAGAGAGGGGCAGGACGCTGAGCAACGCTTGCTGTTTCCACGGAAACCCTCTTATCTGGCGTGATGCAGACATAGAGGGTCACGGGGTCACAGGGGGGTTGCCAGGCAGATGGACGAGCAGCAGGAAGTGACCTTGTGGACAGGAAGAGACAGGGTTCCCTTTTCGACGGAGGGGCTACGGCCGCAGGCTCTCCACTACTACATCACCTTTAACACACAAACATGCACACACATGCAAACAAACACACACATTAGGTGACACAAATAACTCATGACACATAGAAATATTAAGGTGCGCTGTAAGCACATTCACTGATGCTGAAAGCTGAGGCTGGCCGTCTCTTTTTCCCTGTCCTACTTTCTCTCTGTCCCTTTCTCTCTCGCACACAAAGCCCTACACTCACTCGCTCGCAGCAGTAGTCACCACTAAAACTCGAATATGCCCACAACCTCTTAGCCCTGCTACTTTTCTTCCTGCTTGAATAAGCACCAGTGCGAGAGCCTGAAGTGACTGTGGGGAGAGTGGCAGAGGTATGAAGGAGTATTGTTTAGACTGGAATGTTCCTTCTTCTTCTTCTTGAGACTCCTGTTGTGCGGAAAGGAAACTGTTCCCTCCCTCCATTGTCTCACTTTAGGCTAGTGTAGATCAGGTCATCAACAAATAACATCCAGTCGAACTACATGGTTCCATATTACGACCCACATTACAAAACCTTAATGAAAACAGATGAGATGATCGACCTACATTCAGCTGCATACAGTAGAAAGACAAGATCTCATCTCAGTCAAACGGGGAAACTCAGGCTTAATTCTGAATTAAATACATTCTGTTTTTATTTATGTTTCATATAGCTTCACATTTTTTCTGGAATTACGATTAATGGTTATTAGCACCTGATTGTCTACTGCACAGAACTGCGCAGACTTAGTCATTCGAGACTGAGGTTCAGTGCTAAATTATTAATTAACCTTCAGAAGAGCATTGCTGCGCTGCTTTCAGCACTCAGTTGTACATGAATTGCGAACATTTTTAACATGTGTTCATGTTCATCAAATGCTGTGTCTCTGCCAGGGGCGGTTAGCAGGCTCAAGGACAATCTGACTCAGGCTTGTCTTTTTTGTTCCAGAGCATTAGGGCCGGTCTCAGACTAATGCAGACCCTTGAAAACTACTCTAGAAGGGCAGAATTTCATAATTTTAATCCCAACCAAAAAGGTTAATCAGCTAATCAGCAGTTTTTTTAATCAAGTGTATTTTTGTATTGATTATCTTTCTAGTAAGGTTTTGAAGTGAATTTCTTCTGTTCCTTATGACAAAACAGATTGACATCCCTCATGCAGGTACATTAGGACATAGCACATTAATAGAAACACTGTTAAACCAACCTCAAAATGTAATGAACTTGAATCATGGACTGCAGTAGACAAACCGTGGAAGAATAGCTTGTGAACATCCATATTTATTTATTTATTCATGCTTGTTTTATTTCCTTTATGTCAGTATCCTGGGAGTGCTTGTTCTTTAGGGGATAGTAAACTACCTACTTACCCTTCCTAAATCATTAATTTCTCCAATCTGAGTTTATTGTTTTATCACTATTGGTTGGCAATAATGAATCTTTTTGTCAGACGTCAGGTGGCACTAAGCAACTGCGTATATTGATCTTGGCTGGAGCAAGCTCTGCAGAGCATGAAATGGGCAGAGCCACGCTCCCAAACTGAAATGCATATTGCTGCAATATATTATTTAAAATGTCCTGACTGAAATACGTGTGTTTTTTTCCAGGACTCCCCGACCAACAAGCTGCTATATGCCAAGGAGATCCCTGAGTATAAGAAGAGAGTGCAGTGCTACTACCAGCAGATCCAGGAAATGGCACCTCTTAGTGAGCAGGAGATGAATGCTCACCTGGCTGAGGAGTCACGAGTGAGTAAAGTGCTCAGGAATCCCTGTGTGTTAGTCACTGGGAGACACAAAAGACTAAAATTACACACACATTTTTGGTGGGACCTAATACAAGTCTGTTGTCGATCTTTGTAGAAATACAGAAATGAATTCAACACCAACCTGGCCTTGACAGAAATCTACAAATACGCCAAAAGATACAGAAACCAGGTAAGGGAAGAGATTCCTACATTACTTCTTTGTGCTTCTGATCCCTGATTAGATATGTTGTTCATGTTTAAACGGGCCCTGTTCTGCAGCCACAACACCCCACTCGACCCTTTTTGCTGTTTGAAGTTTCACAGATAGGTATCAGAGTGTGACGCATCAGCGTGGAAGATCGTGTGCATGCTGAGAGATGTAGTGCACTGTAAACAACATTACAACCTGTCTCTCAAATGTGTCCAATCATCCCATCCAGCCCACATATACCTTTCACTTGGAGTGGGTTTGACACTTTTAATGGAAGACGGGCAAACAACGTGCTGTTTATGCTCTCTTTATCCATCACCCCTATCTGCTAAATGACACGGTTAAGTTGTTGCAACGTATGTTCTGTTTCTTTTTAAACTAGCCCTCTTCAAGCCCCTGCTGTCCTCCCCCATGTTTCCTTACTGCTGTCACTATTCTCTGGAGAGGCTTAGTCAGTGGTGACTGTGCCTTAATGGAGCACCCTCATGATAATACCGTTTAGCTGCTTTCCTCTGTCATGCTACTGTACTGACGTGGGCCAGGGGCTTAGACTCTGATTCACAGAGCTCTGTGAATGGCCCTCTGATTGCCTATTCTCTCGCCCCAGCTCAGTTCGCTCTGCCTCGTAGCACACTGCCGCTAAGAGCCCATAAATCCCACTGACACCGTGACAACTATTGGGCATGAAAAACAGAGCAGATGTGGGTTTTGTAAATATGTGAAGAGCAAAGGCTTTTGTGGTGTGGAGGCATGCGTGAAGGCTGGAGAAGAGGCTGAAGCACTTCACTTGTTCCTCTGCTGCTTTCCTTTTCTATCACTCACTTTTCTATGTCCAGGCAGGTGGCTGATTTCCTCCCTCTTCTAGATATAAAGATAGATGCATGAATGCTTGGCAGCCATTGAGAGTTGCATTTCTTTTTTCTGTCTGCCTCGGTCAGGTGGTGAACGCTCTGGAGTCGAACCCCACCGCACGTCGCACCCAGCTGCACCACAAGTTCGAGCAGGTCATTGCCCTGGTGGAGGACAACATCTACGAGTGCTGCAGCGAAGCCTGAACCTGCCAGTGTCTTTTCTACTAGCCATCTCTTCCTCCTGCTGACAGATGCCTTTCTCCTACACAGTTACTTGGGAATGTCTGCCACCGAGGAGTTAGCCTTCATAAGTGTCATTATTATTCCCACAGACTATAAGAGGCGTGTCAAGTGGCCAAGGACTCAAACCTGCCTCTTATGCGTCATACATTGGTGAGGTGTTCCTCCAATGATCTGGGAATGCCAAGCAATTTTTCCCAAATCTTTCTTCATGACACAGACAGAATTCCAGTCTGGCTCAGCTATACTTTAGAGGGGAGGTGTAGGGGCCTGGAGATTTTTCTGGATGTCTTTACAGTTACTGGGACCTACAGTAAAGCCCTGGTGGCGATCTTAACGCACTGAACCCTTTTGTTAAGGGAACGAGCCAATGATGCACTGTACTGTATTATAATGTCCATAGCAATATTTATAGATGTGTTATAATGCTTTCAAGTGGCCTGTTCATCAGGATGAGTAAGAAGGACCGTGAGAAACTCCTCCTGTCTCCTAAAGCCTGCAATGTTCTCAGGTGTGCTTGGTGAAGATGGGTGACTTTGAACAATACGTCCCAATGTGCTTTGCGGGTTGATGATGGGTTGAGGAGGAGTGGCGTATAAATGAATTTATGAAATCAGATGTAATGTGGTTCAATGGGAAGAGCTGCACCAGTACAGAAATGTTGATCAGTGTGCTTGTAAACGAATGAATTTCATGTTCTGACCAATTTAAAAAGAGGGAAATTTACATTTATGAGAAAAAAATGTGAGCTCAATATAAGGAGAGACTGTATTTGTGATGCCAAATGACTTGTCAGAGTTTGTGAAATAAATTACAGTATTTAGGATTTTAATGTGTGTAATGATGACAATGTGTATTGTACTAAGTGCTTCATTTCTACATGCATTACGACATTTACATTTTAACAACATTTGAAAGCTATTAAGATCAGGCCTGCCACCCATAAGCACAAAACTAGCATCTGGAACTTCTCAGAAAGGCTTGTAAAAGTTCTTATGAAAGAGCGAGTTAGGCCAAAGTCATGCAGACATTCAGCTTTGTTTTTATTGCAGGACACAGAACTACTTCCACAAATTCCTATAGACTTTACACAGTGAACAAAAATAATATCCCTGTATCTCTTTAATGCACATACCGGCATTCTGACATCCGTTCAAACACATAAACATCCAGCACACACACAAACACACACATATGCATCCACTCTCTTGCAGGAGGCGCCCCCTCCCTGCAGAGGCTTTTTTCAGGTCCATCTGTTTAC
>JAOWBC010001714.1:17541370-17553801 GCA_028566105.1 Hypoplectrus providencianus
CAAACATAGAATACATTACATGTTAGAGAAATGCATAATTCCAAAAGCTTTTACTTTGTCAAAGACAAATAAATAAATAAACCACTACTACTACTACTACTACTACTAATAATAATAATAATAATAATACATTTAAAAGTAAGACCTTACCAGGACCCGAAGCCCGGCAGCAATAATAAGCTGACTGCCATCTGGCTTGAAGGCAAGGTCATAAACACTGTAAAAGACAATTATGGACATGTTTTTCTGAAATAAGGCAAATGACACCAACCCTTCCACAAACAAATTATTCAGTAATGTAGGACAGTTATAAGTTTCATTGTGTAGCAGGAAAATAATTGTCACTGTTAACATTGTGTTTTTGGATGGTGAGTGTAACAAAACTAGCAGCCACATGCATATTTTAATAGCATTTGGTTGTGGTGTTTATTTCCAATCTGAGTTCATTATTTACCTTGGAAGTAACAATAAGCTATGATAAGATCTTATAACAAGATTTGTTTTTGCTCAAAGCTGCAGAAAGCCAAACCAAGGAAGGGAACCTTACTTGATCCAGATAACTGTCAAATAATGACTATTATGATAATATGCATAATGAGTACTTTTAATTGTAGTGGGGTAATTTTCACATTGTGGTATTAGTACTTTACGTTCTATTACTTAAGCAAGGGATCTGACTACTTTTTTACCTCTAGATAATCAATAAGGAGCTCCTCACCTGGACCATCGAGGGTTAACGTTACATTATTGAAACATATGTGCATTGAATACCGCCACAAAAACTGCTATCAATAAATTATGGTTACAGCCCTGTACATGATGTAAGCTAAAAAGAAACCTTATGTCATTCACAGCAACAACCACCAGCTAACTTGGTTAACCGTAAAACAGAGCTAGCTAGCTTAACATTAACATTAGCTGCAACGTAACGTTATATCTTGCGATGCGCGAAAGCTGACATGCAAATATATATATTTTTTAAATGACAACTAAGATACATCTATAATAATCCAGCTTTAGCATCGGTGTCACTTGTGAACCACAACCGAATTGCTGCAGGCTAATGATAAGTGGCTAAATGGCTAACACTAGTTTACATAGCAACCACCGTTGCTAACCACCTAGCGTAACATATCAGCGTGTGACTCGGGTTAACAGCGTAAACATAACTATCCAAACTCTCACCATTGTTCACGGATTGTTTCTTTCCATGCAAGGACGGCTCTCATTTCCACCGTTTAACAACAAAAACGACTGATAGGTTTGTGTCAACAGGTTGTTGTCGCTTGTTTCGGGTTTCTCATACTAAGCTCCGTTTTCATGATTTGTTCTCACTGCGCAGACTCTAACCTGCTCGCCACTTCCTGCATGCAAGGCAAGGCAAGGCAGACTGCATTGTTGACATCAGAAAACACCGGGAAAATAACGTTGCACACACATGATTCTGCACTCCTGTGAGAAAGGAATTGATCTCGAGGTTGGTTAACACTATTATTCTTGTTTTTATCACTTCAAACTTTAATTTGTCTATTTTATGATCTGGCAATTGCATTGTTTGTCCTTACTGTATTGTACTTTCCTACACAAACTCAATCAACTTCCCAAACCCCTGTACTGAATCTGAACTGAATTTTACACTTCTTACTCAGATATACCTTGCAGCACCGTAACTTTCTAGGTTATGTGTATTATATCGTTGTGTGGTCGTGTTTTTTTTTCTCCTTGCACTGTTTTCTACATAGGATTTCTAAATATTTTTTATATACTCTATATAAATATTGCTATTGCATTGTCAAGTGAGCTACTATGGCATTTCATTGTACTTATACATTGACAATAAAGATATCTACTCAGTACATATATAAACATATTATAATGTTATGATTTTAGCTAAAGAAGACAGACCAGAGACAACTGCAGATGTGGGAGTAAAAAGTCAGCTGCTGCACAATGAGCTGAAGCATCTGAGCTTCAACTGTGACGCCACCACAGCTGGGTTTAACAAAAACAACACACCTCTGAATATGCAACATAACTGTGATAACCAACTGGAAATAAGTGAAGACACAAATCACCAAAGTCACAACGATGTGGACAACTCCTGCCACACTTCCACACTGCCTCTTGGTTGGATCAGAGAGGTACGGCAGCGGAAAACAGGCAAGACAGCAGGGAAAATGGATGTCTACATTACAAGGTGATTCATTGTTTTTATGTAATCCTACATTTATGTAATCATGCATTAATCATGACTAGATGCTTTGCAGATCCAGTTTGATCAGTGTCTTATTGATTTTTTGTTTAAGTCCCGAAGGGCAGAGGTTCCGCTCAAGAGCATCCTTGCATGCTTTCCTCCTAAAAGATGGAGAAGGGAACTTGGACATAAACCTCTTTGATTTTACCACATCCAAGGACCTTGTTGACACCATCTCCCAAGTGAAACCCAGGAGAAGAAAGAAACAAGCAGATGGAGGGCAGGAGGAACAAGAAATACTGGATCCACCTTTAAGTAAATTTAAAAGAAATTCTTCCTTTTCCAGAAGTGAAACTCAAGACAGTAAAGTAAAGAGTGCAGCTGTGATGTGTTGTAAACAAGCTTCGCCTTCAACCACAGAGGGTGATGTCAAACTGCAGAAGAGCCCTCAGAGACGGGGCCAGCTTCGAGAGAAACTACTCAGATTTGCTCCTTCTATTAATGAAAATAACACTCTCATGGTTCACAAGGACGAAGATGCAGACTCACAGCCTTCTGTCCCAACTCTGAATCTTGAACCTGCCACTGAAAGCGAGAACGAGGGCGAGGATGAACAAGGTGGAGATGAGGCAGAGATTACCAGCAAAGGTGACAACAAGCCTAATTCTGAAGTGGAGGCTGATGCTGACAGTCAGGGTGAAGAACAGGAGGCGCTGTTACCCGGTGTCACTGGTGGGAGCACGCCAAAAAGGGGTTCCCAGAATAGTAAGCATGATCTTCACTGTCTGACAGTTTGTAAAAGAAGCAGATGAAGTTGTTTTTCTCTGGATCTACTCTTCAGAGCATCACATACAGTTTCAGTTCATTAACTTAAAAACTAAGTACTTAGTAACACAAAGAATAGACCTTTTTTTTTTTTTTTTTTTTTTTTAAATAAAAAAATGTTTCCTTTTTTGCCTAGAGTCCAAGATCATGGAAGACAAGCGGAAAAAAAGCCCTTACTTTAGCAGAAAAGCCCCTGAAGACGGTAATGTTAAAAGGGTTAATTTAGGAAAAATATCTTGTATCTGAGACATTAATTATACCATGACATTTAAGGAGACATGTATACTGTCTTTTCACAGCCCTTAGTCCGCCAAGAAGGAAAGCCTTCAAGAAGTGGACACCCCCTCGCTCACCCTACAACCTTGTACAGGAAACCCTTTTCCACGACCCCTGGAAGCTCTTGGTGGCCACTATTTTTCTGAATAAGACCAGTGGTGAGATCCAAAAAAAATGCACAATTTATTGCAACAATATTGTACAACCAAGTACGCAAATCGAGCATTACTTTCCTTTTTTTAAATAATACCCTAGGCAAGATGGCTATACCAGTACTGTGGCTGTTCTTTGAGGGTTACCCGTCTGCAGAGGTGACCCGTGAGGCCGACTGGAAGCCTCTGTCTGAACTGATGAAGCCACTGGGCCTTTATGAGCTTAGAGCCAAAACAATCATCCGCTTTTCAGGTGTGTCTACTTGTCTTTTCTATGTTATTTATTACATTATTACTTGTATGAAAAGTAATTATAGTCTTATTACTGTGTCAATGCTTTAACTTTATATTTAAATGCCTTAAGTATAATTTTGGTAACCAGAAAAACCAACAATCCCTTTCCATCTGTGTAGATGAATATCTAATGAAACAGTGGCGTTACCCCATCGAGTTGCACGGTATTGGAAAGTACGGGAACGACTCCTACAGGATATTCTGTGTGGGCGAGTGGAGAGAGGTGAGTCATCTCCAATTGCAATATTTTGGATTACATTTCATTGTTATTATATTATTGTTTGATTAATGCTGAATCTTATATTTTTATTCCAAAGGTAAAACCTGAAGATCACATGTTGAACAAATACCACGACTGGCTATGGGAGAACCATGAAACACTTGGAATCTGAAACACAAAGTATGAGGAACTGCAAGCAATATTTGCACTGACACATGCTATAAAATCAGTTACATCACATAAACAATAAAGTTTTCTAACAATACTGGCATTATAATGAACTTGCAATGTTAAACCTGAATTCCCTTTAAAATTATGCAGGTATAGGACTTTTTCCTTTTTAAAAGGTTTTACTTATTGTGTAATAAAATGTTTTAAGTTGCTTAAAAGTTAAAATGGCTCATTAATGCATTATTCAGTCCGTCTTCTGAATGGTTGTCTTGTTCCATGTCTTTATATTTAGATGAGAATCTGAGACATCTTCCTCCTATCTGGTTAGTTCATTGTCACAGGCTAATAATCTTTCTTTTTGAGCGCACTGATGCATGACCTCACACTCCACGCAGCAGCTTTCTTTTTGTCAGCAGGGTAACCCGATTCCCAAGGCAACTGTTGCCACTGCAAAACACTCACTGAATGCACAGACATGTCACAGTTTAATGTCTAACTAGTGCCAGTACACTGGCATTTGACATTTGGATTTGTGTTATGATTTATTACAAATTAGAAATGTAGCTTTAGCAAAAACAGAAATAAATTGTGCAAGATTTGACATTTGGAAAGTTTCATTCAACAAAGACTTCTCTGCGGGGGAAAGAAGAAACAGCTTGAACTACAAAATGAGATTACGTAAGAAAACTTTTTCCATTTATTAAATATTTTAGTTTTGCAAGTAATCATCTTAAACGTGTATTGATTCTACCTGTCTCAATCTTATTTACCACAGCAGCCATCTCTATACCTTCCACACCAGTGTGTATTCCTCATGACAGACTTCCTGTCCGGCAGAGTCGCTGCCTTATGGTCACTCCCATGATGCTCCCCAGCATCTCAGATTCTGCCCAGCTGTTAACAAGCAGTCAAGTGAGCAGAGATTTATTGACATTTTATTCATTGTCTGTCTGTCTCATGAGAAGATGGTGTTCGTTCAAAGTAAGCAGAAAATAAAAATGCTTGCTTAAATCTACTCTAGAGTATTCCAAGACTGAACCCTTTACATCCACCTTTGGTCCATAAACGCACCGTCAGTCTGGAAACACCAGCTGTTCACCACCACAACCACCAGAGGACACTGATTATGCAGAGAAGGGAGTACCACCGGTAGGAGCATCTCCAAATCTATACCTCATTATAACTGATTCTTTCTTACACTTACTGATGTCATTGCCACCTTCCTTTGGGAAGTTCAAGGAACTGACTTGTTTGGTGATGTGTCAGGTATCATCAAGTGTGGAGAAAACCTTTTTATGGAACCAGCAGTGAGAGAGAAGAGTACAGGTAAAGTAATCATTTTCACTTCACCTCCTGTAGTGATGACTTTTTTTCTTTCACCCTCTAAATGTTGAACAGATTACATACTGCATAAGTACTTTTTAATAACATTGGTGACAAAAAAAAGTCACTCTTTTCCTGTAGGAAGGAGTTGCGTGAGCAGTTAAAGAGGCAGATAGAGGAGAAATGTGCAGCACTGAAACTGCAGCTGGCCGGTAAAGTGAAGGACGCAGAATATCTGCAAGAAGTGGACCGCCTCGACCTGTCCAGTGAAAGAGAGCTAAGGATCCAGCACAGCAAAGCGATGACAGCTTACAGAGATGAGAACAAGAGGGTAAAGTCCCACATCACATACATTATGCAGCCAATGCAAATGCTTTTGCGTGCAAGTCCCTCACAATAGCAAACAGGTAATACTTCAACATGCTGGATGTTCTCGGGTTACAACAATATAGGGAGTGTTTGAGGTTTTTTCTCTCTTGTCTGTCCCTGCTGTGTTTGCAGCTAATGGAGCAGAGCTGGAGGGACAGAGCACTAACACGCTCCCAGGAGAAACTAAAGGAGAGAGAGCTGCTGTGCCTCAACCCCATTAACTGGAGTGGAACACTGAAATAGGTTGAACCTTAACATCCAGAGTCTAAACTGCAGACTCATTCTTTCCTGTAACACTGTGCATATGTGAATGTCAGATGAAAATGAGATGCAACACATATATTACATATACAGTGATTATGATAGCCATTGAAAGATTTTAAGCAATAGTTGCTTAATGAATAATGATTTTCTGAACTGGGAAGAACCAAAACAAGCCTGTATACAAGAATGCTGATTTGTCTCAAATATTACTTTATACAAGACTGAGGAACACCAGTTGAGCATTTTTCATAAGAATATCAAGGGCTCAGACTCGCCTCCTTATATCCAATTCATTGTATTTATGTATATTATGGTCCAGCACTTGCCTTTTTGAGTTTTTGTTTGTTTGTTTTTCAAATCAAGTTTCAAGCTTCTCCCTCTGGAGGAATGCTTTATGCATTTTATAGAAGTATTCCCAAGACCTCCAAATATGTTTTGATGTGTAAAAATTGGTGGAGTTCCTCTTTAAGGCTTTTTTCTTTCCTCTCAGTCACTGGCTTTATGCGTGTCTTTTCATTTGATGCAACATACAATTATACAAGATTATTTTCCACAAACTTAAAAGGTTTTTCTTTATACTGTTCATGTAAAAAGCTGAGGAGGCTTGACAAAATAAAATTATAATGTCCAAGAAAAAACTTGAGGACTGACAGACTTTTTATTGAAAAGAAAACATCTATAACAAATAATGATTGTGGAAACCTTTCCACAAAGGGAAAACCAAGACAGAGTTAATGGACAGATAAGAATTGATGCTTTGATGGCTTTCTAACATGATGCTACTATTTCTGCTAGAATTACAATTGAACAGATTAAAAAATACACAGAGCAAATGTCAAGAGCAAAACATGATTAACATATTCCCAATAAATATTGCTTAAAAATAAATTAAAGGCAACAGAAAATGGTTTTAATCATCCAGATCAGAGCTGGTATGGTACAAAGCACATTCCCTCACACACACATCAAAGGGGCCAATAGCAGTAGTGTAGGTGATCCAGCAGCTGGTCAAGTCAGTCTTCCATGCCAAAGTAGGGTAATAAATTAATACATACAGTGTCGTACCTTTTATTTTAAATCCTATTTCATGCATTAATTACTTAAAAGAATCACTCAGTAAGTAAGGAGGTAAAACGTAATTCTGTGAAAATAAATAAGGACTCGTAATGGAAATATCCCAGAGTTTCAATGAGTTTTCTTTTTTGGAGTGGTTGAGGCAATTCCTAAAACTTCCCTTATCCAACCACATATCCATTGCAAGAAGCTTGAGTGTTTCAGCAACCCGACAAAGCCAAAACTTGTGTACCATTCATACGAAAACTCTCTGCTTCACAGCACTGTGATAATGAAAACATGATCGACATGATGGCAGGATGTTTTGATTGTGTAGAAGGGAAAGACATCATTTCAACATTGAGGCCAGATGAGACATCCAAATGCATAATAGATTTTAACAATCAGTAGTGGTCTTCGTGTCACCCTTGTTCCCAACAAAGTTGAGGCAGGGGATTTAGTTCAGCTCCTTCATGTTAGTGCAGTGTTGCTTTGTTATTCCTCTTCAAGGTTTACGGCTTCATAGCCTTCAAGTTCTCCCTTTTTCCTGTATTACCCTATTCAGAAACATAAATGAACCCAAGCCCTTTCAAGTAACTCCCCAAGAAAATCCCTGAAAAGCTACAATTGCAGGGGTAATTTCCTGCCCCCAGTTGAGTCTTATTCACCTTAACTGGCTGGTATTCTGATGTCCTTGAGGCTCCACACAGTTTAGCGTCCCTTCAGAAATCCATCCAGCATCATGTCTCCTTTTTCTGTCAGCCAGTATCCGGCCATAGCAGCCACACCTCCAATGAAAATGGCTGTGAAAACCATGTCACCCTTAGCAGCGAGTGTAGCTATGGCACAGATCACAACGCCAAAAAACATCTGCTGCAGAACAAGGACCTCATCATCTGTCATGTCATCAAACAGACCATTTTCTGGGCCAGCTGAGGAGGTAGAGGAAAAGAAACTGAGCCAACATATCTGAGAAGCAGTCAGCAATATATGGGTTTGTATATTTACTGCCACAATTGCTTACCAGGAGGTTTATTCTCAACACAAATACTATCTCTTCTGATGAATCCATCAGCACAGTCACAGTGGAAGGAGCCCTCTTCATTGATGCAGGCCTCATTGAGTCCTGGGCATGCTATTGCATGATCACTACATTCATCTATATCTGTGTGAGGAAGAATTTTTTCTTTACTTTTCATAGTATCACATTGTAGTATGCTAAAACTATATTGAAATATATCCTTGTATTCGTTATTTACTGGATTACTGTCACAAATTGGCAGCAATTAATGAAAAAATAGGCTATTTGGCAAAAATGCTGTATTACTGTTACAGAGTATTATTCTGTGACACTGTGTGATTACAATGCCATTGTCAGGCGACCGAATGTAACTCACTGTTACCCTGAATAAAATTACAAATTTCTCTGTGTATTGGGGTAATAAGACTAACAATGCAACAGAATATATAACATAGCTCTAGTTGGTTTTTGGCATTTAAATGCAGAGATACTACATTTTTTTATATCAGGAAAAAAACATAAAGAGGCATAGCACAGAAAGTTAGAAAATGAGTGGTATATCCTTACCGAGACACTTTGCTCCAGTCAATCTGTAGCCACGTGAGCATTTCTTACACCGGGCAGGACCACTGCCCATGCAGCCTACACATGCCTGGTCACAGCCTAGATACGACAAAATCACAGTAGTCAGCATTATGTACCAAACTGGGGATGATGCGTCATATTGTATGTAATAATAATTCAATTTGTTACACAATTGACAAATTGTAAACAACACCCACTCAGCTAGAGTTGTAATTAGTCAAGAAAAAAAATAAGATTTGCAAATGTAGCATATAATAACAAGTGCCTCTTAACACAAACCATTAAAAAAGAGAAATCCTAGCTGTGGAGAACCTCCAAATCTTGATGAGGAAGTAATTGCATAATTTCAATAAGTGTTACTAACAGTGACAACAACACAAGAGGACATACCTCTGCACTCATATGAACCGTCTGTGTTGTGGCAGTAGGTGTTCGAAGGGCAACGAGCCAACTCTGTTCCACACTCATCGATGTCTAAAAGGCATACAAGGGCAGTTAAAGAACACACATCCAAAATATTGGCACAGAGTCAGTAAAATGTTACCACATGACTGTTTCCAAACTCACCCACGCACTTGTTGTCATGAAGGATCCAGCCAGGTTTGCAGTCGAGGCATTTGTAGTCCTGTGGCCCTGCACATTTCTTACATGAGTGGTAGCAAGCTACAAAGGGTGGAAGACGAGAAGTCAGAGGGAAGGTCAGTTTTCAATGACCTCAGACAGAATTAAACTATGTTGAGTGTTGACACAGTTGTCTAAATTTTGGGCACCTGCACAGGCTCCTTTGCTGTTGTTGGAGCTTTTCTCTCTGTAGTAGCCATCAGCACAAGTCTCGCAAAGACGGCCTGAGTATCCAGGATCACAGACACATTCTCCATCTCCGAGACGTGTCCCCTCACCCTCACAGCGGCCCAGACCCCCACACACTCCACCAGGGCTGGATGGACATTCTGCATTGAATAAATAGCAATTAGCGGTACTATGGTAGTCCTAAAAACCAAGGCTCTGAATTAGCATGGGGACTTTTACAACACATAAATCACTCTTCACATGGGAACAAAATAGGATTTAGTATGGTCAAATTATCCACACTGACATCAGGAAGCTTCGATTTAAAGGTTTATGTTTTTCACACCTTTGCAGTCAGGTCCAAATCGTCCAGGTGGACAGCAGAGTCTCAGCTCCTCTATACAAAGCCACTCAAACAGGTCCGGTGCCTCCTGCTGCCTACAGGACACATACATCATGTTAGTCAGGTGGAAAAAAGGCGCACACTATTACATCCTGCCAAAAAATTGTCCATTTCTGTGATTTTCCAAAAATACAAAACAAAAATGTGGATTGTGCACGTTTCACTTTTACCTGTGGAACCACCATGTCTCCACTTGGTCCTCTATCTGCTCCAGCAGCCGGTTACATTCAAAATCAGCTTTCTCACAAGCTGCTTCTACTATCTCTAGGAGCCGAGTCTCACTGAAATAAGAGACCAGCAATTAAGAGATGTAAGACATGTTTAGAAAACTGGACCAATGTCGTCCCACCCCCCACCCACCTCCAAAGAAGAGAGGAACCTTGCTATTGTCCACTGAGAGGGTTGCATCCTCTCAGTAACATTTATAATAGTCAGATTTATGTAATCATTCAAATGGAAATGGAAATGTGCAGGGAAACAAAGACGTTCCACACTGAATCACACTATCCTTGTTGTTTAGAGGGTTCCACACAGAACAAAGTTAGTCTATTTTATTTGGCATTTGTGCTACCAAGTATTGAACCGATGTGACACACAAGTGTAGGTGTGAGAATTTGTCTAGAAATTTCTCTTACCTGCGAGCATACTTAGCCAGCTTTTCTTCTTCCCATGCAGTGTTCCCTCCCCCAAAATTCTTATTGGCTGTTCTCTCCAAGCCCTAAAAAAGTGAGCATTCAAGATTTAAGGATACCGAAAAACCTTGGCTCCAGATGCACAAACAGACATACATTAACTGCAGTACCTTAATGAAACTCTCTGTGAGTTTCCGGCATGTCTGGCATGGTGCAGTCTGGACTCTCACCACGGTGAGCTCTGAGAGAAGTACTAAAGCAGGCAGGAATGGCCAGGCCCACCACATGATCCTTCAGAAATCACACACAAAATCAGTAATGTGGCAAAAAGGGGGTAAACAAGACAACACAAACATCTTTAAAAAAGAGGCAGCAGTATTATTAGCAGTAAGAGCAGTAAGAGTTTATACATTTCGGGATCATAATACTGACCAAAAGTGTACCAAAAGTATCGTTTACTAATAGTTATGAGAAACATGATGATAACTACTGATGGATTAATGTGCCCATGTTGCAGCAAGTAAAGGTTAGGCTATTCACAGGGATAAGGTCCCTTAATAATTAAGAGTGTTACATCAGAATTTATGTTTGATAATATTTTAAAATATTAATCTAAACCAACAAGATATCTAGCCGAATTCAGCAAATACAATTAGGCTAGTAGGGTATAGTATCTTCCTCAGAAAATATACATAAAATACTTAATTCTTAAAACCATATGAAAGCACCCTACTTTAATTCTTAGATGCCTTATTGCGTATAGTGTTGCTTTTGTAAAGCATAATGTGTCATAGTGATCAATATATAGTATTTGGGGTTTTTTTTTTATAACTGAATTACAATATATCGTCCTTATATTCGGCCAAAAAAAAAGAAAAAAGAAACACACACACACCAAAAAAAAAAAAAAAACGATCAGCTCTGCCGAGTTGGGATGCACTTCTTTCATCGTTAGCTTAGCTTAGTAAAGCTAGCTCAGCATCAGCACCACACGCAATTAGCCAAAAAGAAGCTGGCTAAGGTCAATAGTTAGCTGCTAGCCTTGGCTAGTATATCCTTAAACAACCTACCGGGCAGATTAGCAAACAGCTAAGAGTCCACTTTGCTCAGTGAAACCAGTGTCCTAATGACATTTAACGTTTGATATCTTCTGAGCGATGTTTATTGTTGATACTAGCTAGCCGGATTGCTCCTTTTTGGCTGTTGTGGTCCTACCTTGTTGCAAAGCCACCACGTCCGCTGCACCACTGATGATTGTCTGATTCACTGCAGGTTCACACACACACAATGAAGGCAGAAGTTTCACATTTTGGACGGACACTTTTAATGCTTCAAGTGAGCCATTTTAGTCGATAAGCCAGCTAATAGACCAGCTAGCTGGCAGTGTAGGCTCGGGTATGCTAGCCCTGCGCTGGGATGAATGAGCTTCCAGTTGGTTCTCTGTTTTCCATGCAGCAGCTGAGCCACACAGGATATGACACCGCCCATACCCACTGGGATTTAAATCATCAGCCAATCACCAAGCGTCCAATTCACACTCAAACACCGGCTTAGACTGTAGACATGTGCTGGGTTAAAATGTTTTTAATTCACTATGAGATCAAAGCTCTGTATATAAATATTGCCTCATCAGTCGTTAACACAGTTTACCCTGACTTTCACATGTGGAGTGGAAAAACTGTTTAGAGCTGCTATTGAAGAAAATGACCCTTTAAAATAATAACACCTAAAGGCAAAAAATGAATGGGACTGTGCGATGCACAAACGATATTATATATAATACAATAATTGAGCAATACTACTACTACTACTGGTAGTAGTAGTAGTAATAATAATAATAAAAAATAATAACGATGATAT
>JAOWBC010001714.1:17553901-17573229 GCA_028566105.1 Hypoplectrus providencianus
GTGTGTGTGTGTGTGTGTGTGTGTGTGTGTGTGTGTGTGTGAGTGTGAGTGTGTGGAACTAAAGAACTCAGAATTCATGACATCAGAGCTCTTCTAGAACTCTTCATGGGTCATAAGAACTAGTGCTGAGACAAATCTGCTCATTAGACAGACAGCATCTGGATTGACAACACCTTTTGTGTAAATAATCTTACTGCATATTTTCATCAGAAGTACCACTGTAAACAAGTAAGTCCATCTTTCTTTCTTTCATCCTCTCTCTGGACTTCACAGCTTCTTTTAATCACAAATTAACCCATGTTCCTCTTGTTTCTTTCCAGCTTTGTGAGAGACAAAAAATCCACAAAAATGGCAGAAAGCAAATTCCAGTTAAAATTTTCTTCTTCTGCCCGTGACGCCAACGAGTTGCCCACTGACTTCAAGTACCTGCAGCTTCTGGGAACCGGCAGTTTTGGAAAAGTGGTGAAGTGTCTGAAGAAAGACACCAATCAGACCGTGGCTGTAAAAATCCCATTGAGAAGGGAGGAAAACAGCACTGAGGTGAAACACTAAACACATAAATATTTATACGGAAATATAAGTACCAGTAGTAGTAATTAGTCTTGTCAGTAAGTGCTATTAAATGTATCAGTTTGTTAAAGCACTAAACCCTTTGGTTACTTAGGATTCAGCCAAACATCAGAACACAAATAGTTAATTTATCTTCTTTTTTTTTTTTTTACATGTCTCGTATTGTATTTAAGGGGTCTAATTTAACTTATTTTCAGCATTTCTATTGATTGTTGTTTAGTTAAACATCAGTGGGGAAAAGTAGAAGCAATAATCTAAATTGTAAATTGTAGAGCAACTTGAGACTGAAGCTCTACACTAAATGTGGTTAACTTATTTATTGCTTCCCAGAACAGAAATCCTCACCTCTCTCTATGTGTTTTCCTGCAGGCTTCCACAATGGAAAAGTTGATGTGCCTCAAACTGGATCATTACAACATCATCCAGTTCTTTGGCTGGTTCAACACCAGCTATGGAAAGGCCATGGTGTTCGAGTCTCTCGACATCTGCCTGCACGATTACATCCTGGAGACACACTGCGCTCCGATGCTGCTGAGTGATATCAGCACCATCATCCAGCAGGTAAGAACAGACACACGCTCTGCAATACAGAGAAACAATTTAATGTTTTTCAAACTAGCAGCTGGATAAGACTAGAATTATAATGTATCTTCTATTTCATTTCTATGTTTTATTCAGTTTTTATTTTGTTACTTGATTTTTATTGTCTGTTTTTTATCTATGAAAATACATTTGATATATCTTTGTAATTTCTAAAGTAAAGAAACAACATAAATATAATATATTATAAAACTTTGAACACCATAAACCATTGTACTTACTCTGACACGTGTCCTTTCTGTACTCACAGCTTGCCACAGCATTTGACGCTCTGAAGAGTATCGGGATGATCCACACCGACCTCAAATTGGACAATATAATGATGGTGAATCCCCGGAGACGACCCCTTAGAGTCAAACTCATTGACTTCGGCCTGGCCATGGATAGGTCCAAAGCAAAGCAGGGGACAACCATGCAGGTGGTTGTCTACAGGTAAGACAGAGTTATCACTGCACTTCCTGTTCATTTAGTTTGGATCCTTGAAATATGACTGTGTTCCTCACCATGCTGTTCTCTCATGTTCAGAGCTCCAGAGATAATGTTAGGACTCCCGTTCTCTGAGGCCATCGACATGTGGTCTCTGGGCTGCGTGATGTACGTCATGCTCCAAGGAAAAGAACTTTTCAGGGGAGAGACAGAGTATAAAGCAGTAAGTCATCCACCAGAGCTGGACTCTGGATCCAAAGAGCCTCAAAACCTTCATCATCCCATCTTAAATGTTTGACTTTCAGCAGTTCAAATGAAGCTGAACTGTATTTTTTTTTAATCAAAGTAATCACTAAATTCAATGTTATTAATGTTATGGAACAATTACATTTAGGCACCAAATCCACATTCCTAAGGTTAGGAAACAAAGCAGGGTTAAACCTTTTAGTTTTTTTCAGTATCACATAAGGATTTAGTTTGATAATTAGTTGTGTAAAGAAGGTGGAGACAAAAAGAGAAAAGTTGTTGCATGTGTTGATGTGATTTTTCCATTCCAGCTACACGATGTCACTGCTCTACTGGGCTTACCAGAGGACCATATGCTGGAAAACGGACTTAAGGCTGAGAGGTATTTCACCAAGTCCGAGAGCAACAGCTGGAGGCTCAAGGTACCAAAAAGAAGTCATGTCATTTCTCGTTAACATGTCGACATGTCTCAACATTTATCAGTCAATGTAGAGGAAAACTCACACAGATTATCTTCTTTCAGACCCATCAGGAGTATTGGAGGGAACACGCCAACACTCAGACAGAGTACAAGACAAAAGTGTGTGGCCCTCTGGACAACCTCAAGAAGGTAAGTGTGAAGCAGCTGGTGCTTGTTTTATGATTTCTTTTCATGAATCGTTTGGACGACATTACTAACAGAGGGTTTGTTTCCTGACACAGCTGCGCCTCGAAAAAAAGAACATTTTGGAGGCAGCACAGTGAGCCAGGTGCATCGACCTCCTGAAGGCCATGCTGATCCTGGACGAGGCCAAGAGGATCACCCCCATCGAGATCCTCACTCATCCGTTTATCACCAGTGGACAACACAACTTCCAGTAAGTGTGTGTGAATGTTTAAGACAGGTTAAAAAGTTACTGCTCTATCTGGGGCAGTTTCTTGATGATCTATCATGGGTTGTTATCAATTACTTTATTCACCTGCAGTGTTAATAAAGTCCTTCTTCCTGTTTCCAACTCCGCACCAACAGGAACAGGTTCAAACTGAAGAATCAGGAAGCCGCACCTGATTCCACAGAGCTTCCACCGGGTGTGATCCTGGTCCGTCCTGCTACAGCTGAAAACAGGCTGCTGCAGGATGGACGAGGTGAGGTCCTGGTCTGTCCTGCAGACACCACAACCACAGTGCTGTCGGACATCAAGGAAGAGATCAGGTAAGATTATCTTGCTCAAAAATTCAGGAAAAATTTCCCGACAGCAACATTGAACAATCGCCTAACTCTGTGCGTGTTGGTTTTTAAGTGAGGAGCCTTCTGTTACTGCTAGCGAGGACAACAACATCCTGAGACAACGCAGCAGTCCATCTCCTCCATCCACTCCACCAGGTGTGATCCTGGTTCAGCCCGCTGCAGCCGAAAACATGCTGCAGATGGATGAAGAGGACAGAGCAGCCACGTAAGATGACTTAATCTGCCTGCAGATCTATTCATTCACTTTGTCTGTTAGCAACGTACGTATTTACCACAGTAGGCTGTTAACGTTAGCAGCTAGCTGAGGAACCGTTAGCTGGGCCAAGTTCAGAAATCACAGCACAGAATGTTCTGCTGTGGATGCCACATTAGATCTACTGTCAAAGTCACAAAATTACATAAACAAATTCACCAAACTCTTTCCAGCAAGTAGAATGGCGGTTTTTGTCAATGGAGTCTGGTGTGTTTGAGGAGAGCTTACATAACCCACCAGACTCCTTTGCCAAAAGCAGTCATTTTAGCAGACAGGTATTAGTGTGTTTAGGCTGTAGATAATCATATATATGTAGCAAACACCATCATCCATAAACTATCAGGTCACTTAGCGGGAAGATGTCATGACAGTCACAGGAATAATATACTAACTTTTTTGTTTGTATGTGTGTGTGATCTAGATTTCCAGATAGGAAAAACAAGACCTACTCTGTGAAAGTGGCTGACTTAGATATAGTGGACGGAGACATTGCAGCCGGGACAAATGGTGAGTAACATAGACAGTTGCTTCTTGTGTCTTCTGTTCATGTGAAGGACATTTGAGGGGTTTTAACATTCTTTGGTTTACAGACGGAGCTGTGACCCAGAAGAAGACAGAGCAGAAAAAGAAGAAGAAGAACTGCGTCCGCCGCTTCTTCTCCTGGGTGAAGAGGACCTTCGGCTCCTGCAGCACCGCCGCGGTCGACCAGGACGACGAGGGACACAAGTGAAGCTCTGTGGAGGTTTTTAAATAAAGACCTCCACAGAGCTTCATCAGGCAGCACTGTGGGCACAGCAGGAGCTTCTGACCCTCCTCCTCCTGTCTGTGGAGAACCTGTTTTCTCCCGGTGACTGCGTGGGTTTTCCTCCGGGTACTCCGGTTTCCTCCCACACTCCCATCAGTTTAACCTCTGACCCCTAACAACCTGCTCCAGAGACCGCTTATAATAGATAGAAACTGTAAAACAGTTGTTTGAGTTTGAACTTTTGAACTTTCCTTAAACTGATCATAGGTTGTGAATGTTTCTGTATGAGAAAACAGAGCAGAGAAGAGTCGTAGGACAGGTAAGGTGGTAAAATTTAAATAGTTCCATATGTTTGATATGTGAAGCATATTTTTTATTCAAACATCTGTAACACTTGCTGGCACTTGAAAAAGCATTCATATACAGTTTATAATACTGTATTAACTGTAATATCGTATATATTGCAGTGAAATACAAGGTTAAAGAGAGCAAAATGAAAAAAGAAAAAGTGTGAAGTGTGAAGCAGCTGGTGCTTGTTCTATGATTTCTTTTCATGAATCGTTTGGACGACATTACTAACAGAGGGTTTGTTTCCTGACACAGCTGCGCCTCGAAAAAAAGAACATTTTGGAGGCAGCACAGTGAGCCAGGTGCATCGACCTCCTGAAGGCCATGCTGATCCTGGACGAGGCCAAGAGGATCACCCCCATCGAGATCCTCACTCATCCGTTTATCACCAGTGGACAACACAACTTCCAGTAAGTGTGTGTGAATGTTTAAGACAGGTTAAAAAGTTACTGCTCTATCTGGGGCAGTTTCTTGATGATCTATCATGGGTTGTTATCAATTACTTTATTCACCTGCAGTGTTAATAAAGTCCTTCTTCCTGTTTCCAACTCCGCACCAACAGGAACAGGTTCAAACTGAAGAATCAGGAAGCCGCACCTGATTCCACAGAGCTTCCACCGGGTGTGATCCTGGTCCGTCCTGCTACAGCTGAAAACAGGCTGCTGCAGGATGGACGAGGTGAGGTCCTGGTCTGTCCTGCAGACACCACAACCACAGTGCTGTCGGACATCAAGGAAGAGATCAGGTAAGATTATCTTGCTCAAAAATTCAGGAAAAATTTCCCGACAGCAACATTGAACAATCGCCTAACTCTGTGCGTGTTGGTTTTTAAGTGAGGAGCCTTCTGTTACTGCTAGCGAGGACAACAACATCCTGAGACAACGCAGCAGTCCATCTCCTCCATCCACTCCACCAGGTGTGATCCTGGTTCAGCCCGCTGCAGCCGAAAACATGCTGCAGATGGATGAAGAGGACAGAGCAGCCACGTAAGATGACTTAATCTGCCTGCAGATCTATTCATTCACTTTGTCTGTTAGCAACGTACGTATTTACCACAGTAGGCTGTTAACGTTAGCAGCTAGCTGAGGAACCGTTAGCTGGGCCAAGTTCAGAAATCACAGCACAGAATGTTCTGCTGTGGATGCCACATTAGATCTACTGTCAAAGTCACAAAATTACATAAACAAATTCACCAAACTCTTTCCAGCAAGTAGAATGGCGGTTTTTGTCAATGGAGTCTGGTGTGTTTGAGGAGAGCTTACATAACCCACCAGACTCCTTTGCCAAAAGCAGTCATTTTAGCAGACAGGTATTAGTGTGTTTAGGCTGTAGATAATCATATATATGTAGCAAACACCATCATCCATAAACTATCAGGTCACTTAGCGGGAAGATGTCATGACAGTCACAGGAATAATATACTAACTTTTTTGTTTGTATGTGTGTGTGATCTAGATTTCCAGATAGGAAAAACAAGACCTACTCTGTGAAAGTGGCTGACTTAGATATAGTGGACGGAGACATTGCAGCCGGGACAAATGGTGAGTAACATAGACAGTTGCTTCTTGTGTCTTCTGTTCATGTGAAGGACATTTGAGGGGTTTTAACATTCTTTGGTTTACAGACGGAGCTGTGACCCAGAAGAAGACAGAGCAGAAAAAGAAGAAGAAGAACTGCGTCCGCCGCTTCTTCTCCTGGGTGAAGAGGACCTTCGGCTCCTGCAGCACGGCAGTGGTCGACCAGGACGACGAGGGACACAAGTGAAGAAAGACAGACAGAAAAAAAAGGAAGAAAGAAAGAAAGACAGACAGACAGAAAAAAAAGAAAGAAAGAAAGAAAGAAAGAAAGACAGAAAAGAAAGAAAGGAAGGAAGAAAGAAAAGAAAGAAAGAAAGAAAGAAAGAAAGAAAGAAAGAAAGAAAGAAAGAAAGAAAGAATGAAAGAAAGAAAGAAAGAAAGCATCCTGAAGCAGCTTGCTGGGGTTCAGAGGTTTTAAAATGTCACCAATTCTGATCGGGAAAATATCCAATTTGAAAATAAACACTAATTTGAATTTGAAGTAACAGCATTCACCTTCTTACTGTACATGTTGTTTGTAATATTCTGTGTAGAATGTGTTATTTTTTTTTAAACTGTACAAAGACAATATAAGGTTTTACCTGATGAACTTCATGGATTGTTGAAAATGTATGGTCATATATGAATACGTTAAAACACAGGTAACAAAGTTTTAGGGTTCTATAAATAAAACAGCTGTTTAATATACTGCACAGGTGAACTGGAAACTGGGACTATACTCATATCATCGGGTCTGAAAGGCTTGAAAATATTGTTGCAGCAAAATTTTAGTTGATGCCTTCTGCAACACAAAGTTGAACTCAAGGGTTGATTAAATTTCCTAAAATTATTATTTGGGGTGTTTTTTCAATTATGGTTTTATATTTTTAAGCAACTGATCTTCATTATGATGAAGCAATAAGTGCCTTCAAAAACAATAATTATAATTGAGCAGCTGAAAGTTACATCTTCAAATAATGCTTCAATTCTTGTTCAGATGCATTAAACACCCCTTATAGCTTCAGCATTTATACATAATTCAAGAAACTTGTTGCTTGTTAAAACGGATTATCTATCGCACATTCAAATAATTTATAAATGCATCATGGGTTCCAAGAAATCTTATAGATATTATAGATCAGAAGTTAATTTGTATGCATGTTAAACAAGTGTTAAGATAAAGAAACATACTGAATACACACTGTTTTGAAGCCAGAAGAGCATCTGATTACACAATTCACACAGATTCTTTATTGAATCTCACTTTAAACGGTAAGACAAAGACAAAGTATAAAACGGACTCACTTTGCCTGGAAAAAGCAACTGAATCTACTCATGTATAAAAAGGGAAGGATAGTGCTTATTTATGTGAAAGAAACACCCCACTAATGTCAGAGCTTTCATTTACAACACACATTAATGCAAAATGCCATACCAGCAGGCTAAATATGTCAAACACACTGAAAAATGTTGTGGAGATATTGTAGAAAAAGAATGTATTTCCTTCATTGAGATAATGCATTTTAGTGCAGTTTTGGTAGCCGGCTAAGGCATGCAAATTTTTAAAATAGAGAAATCAAAAATGCAATCAAAATTTATATATTTTTGCCTGAATTTTCTTTTAGAAGCTGGATGCAAAACAAGCTTTTGTCTGGCAGTCAAATTGCTAGTGAATGTTTAAATTTTAGCTTTTCAATCACTTACCTTTTTACCAGCTACCAGTATGTCTTAGCAGCATTTGGCCAGTGGATGGGGCTAATATTATTATATCATGTTTAGAAGTCTTGCAGGTTCAATTTCCATTTTTATTTCTCATGAGCAGCAAGAGTATTGAAACCTTTATATAAATGTTTGTATCTGCGAAAAGAAAAGCTGCCAACTGATATTGATCCATCTGAACATCTCCCAGAGTTTCATTTTATCTCAATACTGGCTGCTCGTCCCCCTTCTGAACCTGGTGTGGCCCTCTCCTGTTGTCAGACCCATTCCATTTCATTGGCCTTGGGGCTTGAGTCAGGGCTCGAGGGAGGTGTAATAAGACAGGGCTGCAAGGGCATGGTCTCCCCAGAGTCTTCTCCTCCCACTCCAACACAAGTCTGGGACACTCCTGCAAGGCGTAATACCGTTGTCCCTGCTGTGAACCCTGACAGCCCTCGTGCCAGAGCTCTGGAGGCCATCCTGAGCCCCCCTGCTCTTTTCCGTCTGGCTGATGCTGTAGCCATATGCCGAGCCCCTGCCAGTTCAGTCAGAAACCCCAGGCTCTGGGAGGGGAGGCTGTAGAGATGAAGGCCGCGGAAGAGTTCTGGCAGCGGCCTGAAGCCACCCGGAGGCTCAGGTGGAAGTGATTCAAACTGCACCAACATGAACCGCTCACCTGCACGGCCCTGTAAATAGTCTGCTAGGATACAGCTCAACGAAGCACTGAAAACATCGACACAGGGAGCCGAAGTGCCGCAGCTTCTCCCTGTCTCCTCCACCTCTTTGTCTCTGCTCCTCTCCTTGGGAGTGTTTCTCTCCCAGCTCCGAGCTCCCCATTCCTCAGCCCTTATCCAGGCGGCCTGGGTTAGGACCAGCACCACTTTTCCCCCCTGCCTTTGCAGTCTGTTCAGTCTTGAGTGGAGCCAGGGCACAGGGCCCAGCACGCTGAGCTCGGCCCGGCTCCACAGTTCCAGAGACACACTGAAGCCCAGGGCTTGGAGGGATGACCCCAGGTGGCTCATCAGCTCCGGCAAAGCTTGGTCATCATCAGGTGGGTACAGCAGCACAACATGACCACCACCAACAGCACCTGAAACAGCACGTTGAACCTTTTAGAAACTTTGCTTCTTTGCTGTCCAGCTGAGAGTTTGATACAAAAAAATACATGATCATTCTCATATCAGTCGGTTATTTAGAGAGCTGCAGAGATTATCTAAATAATGCTGTTACAAACACATTATAGATGCCCGACAGTGATGAGAGAAACACACTATTTAGCTAAAACATGCAGAATATTTATTATTTAACTCTATACTTTTTGCTGAATGAGCTATATTTGGAAAAGTTTTTTTAATATTTTCAATAAATGTCTTTAAATCTTAAATTCTTGAGACTAAAAACGTCACGATGGTAAGATATGAAATACTTGCAGATTAGAGGTGTCTTAACAGTTGAAAGTGACTGGATGGGACAGGGGGGAATAATAAAGGCAATATGGAAAGATATTAAAAGTCTTTTAAATAAAGTCAAAATAAAAAACAAAGTCAGAGTCAACTATTTCCATATGTTCTGTTATTTTAATATTGAACATGGGGATACTTTTGTTTCTATTGAATCCTGCATTTCTACATAAATCTCCAGTAATAAAAATAAGATAACAGTCTCATGTTATAAGGTTAAAAAGGAGAAAAAAACAGGCCTCCCTTAGTCAGACTGGCTAATTTTAGTTAACTAGGTTTCATAAAGCAAATCCACCTAAGCTGAAGCGCAGTTATTCTGTCAACTTAAGCTGGAAACCAGTTAAATGTAATTTATGTTTGAATTAAAGAATGAATGTAATGTATAAATTATAAGGGGATGTAGAGAATTGTAAAAAAAATGTCAGCCTTTCACATACCTTTAACATCATCTTCCTTCAACCATCTCCACATGTAGCCTGGATGGAAATAGAAGTATACATTGAAGTGCTTTGTTTTGCTAAGGTGCTATTAACACCTATTATTTTATTAAAAACTGACCTTTCAGGACACCTTGGATAAAATAAGCCCCGAGTATGGACAAACACACCAGTAGTAGTCCGATTAGGAGCGGCAGGCTCCATCTCCATCGAGATGCTGGAAATTTATCAAATTATTAACTATGGTAGTCTTTCAAAAGTACATTAAAAAAGTGCAAATAATGACTTATCCAGCACATTCTGATGAAAATTTGCACTGCTGATAAGAGATAAACAGTAAACATAACACAACCTCGGTTTTGGATTAATATCAATAGACTCACTTGAGAAGGGACAATGTGGCTCTAAGTATGAGTCCATCCCATCGAGCTTTATCTGAAAAAGGATCGGAAGAATTAAGCACACAATACACTGTAATAAGAAAAAGAGCTTCCAATTATATGTATAAGATTATATTAAATTTATCAGGGCAATAATCACCTGCACACAAAGCAGAGGATGGGATGAAACATTGAACTCTCCTGCTTTCTGAAAAGGAAATAAAGAAATTAATAATACATTTTGACCAAGAAAAAGTGAAGACTTTAATTTAATTGGCAAAGAATCATATCTGTTAACTCCCTATTCCCCTTCTCCGTGAGATCAATTTATAAATATATAAGTTATATTACATGCACATAATATATTATCATATAAAATATTGTTGGATAACCATTACTGATAACCATTACAGTAATTTGTGAGCAGTGTTTTAACGCTGTATGAGGACCAGGTTTACTAATTCCACTAAACAGAAAGTTCCACTACTTGATTATGATTGACTAAGCCATTAAAAACTGATGTAAATCTCTATAAAGACACATCTGTGACTGCAACACATTAGAATTATTGCAGTCAACAACTTGTAAACTCGTGACTAAAACTAGTAACTTTCTCTGGGGGTGTGGCAGGCTGTGTTTGTTGGTGTTTTTACCCAGAGTCCACTGGATGTTGCCCTCCAGTCTGGCTGGTGCAGTCTCTGTCTGGAGCCCGTCACTTCCTCACACTGGCTTCCTGTCGGGTCTTTCTTGCACAGTCTCACCTCTGCCTCCAGTCTGCAGGGGGCAGTGACATTCCAGCTCAGGCCGATGTCGCCGTCCCTCCTCCGAGACTCCTCCATGGACACAGAAACATTGTACTGCATTCTTTCGAGGACATCTGAAAAAAACAAACATACACATGTTGTGAAATCATTTATGCATGAAAATTAAACTTGTTCTCAAGTTGACTCCAGTGAATGCCCATTACCTTGTTGGTTTTTGAAAGGGCAGTAATTATTGTGAAGCTCCTTTTCCTTCCACCGTACCTGAAAAAATACAAACATACTCATTTTTTTTAATTAGTATTATTATTACCGTATTTTCCGGACTATAAGGCGCACTTAAAAGCCTTAAATTTTCTCAAAAAACGAAGATGCACCTTATAATCCAGAGCGCTTTATATATGGAGTGCAACTGTTAGGGCCGACTTGGGGATCGAACCCAGGTCGCTGGCTTGGAAGGCTGGCAAGTAAACCACTGAGCTAAAGTTTAGTAGAACTGTTTCATTTTGCTTCATGCGTCTTATAGGTCGGTGCGCCTTATATATGAAAAAAGATCGAAAATAGACCATTCATTGACACTGCGCCTTATAATCCAGTGCGCCCTATAGTGCGGAAAATACGGTATTTATAATAACAAATATTTCCAATTAGCACTGAGATAATATTTAACCTGTCTCCTACCTGGAAGCACAGGCATGGTGCAATAGAGTAGGGTGAGATGACCATTTCTCTCTTTCCTTTCGGCTGCAATGGTTAAACAGAGAGTTAAAGTAATATGCACTCACAGAAATGTAAGATGTTTTACTAACAGAGCAGATTGATCTAAAAAGTTAAGCTCTGACTGACCCACGCAAGAACTTCTCGATGCATTTCGCTCCAGAACATCTGACACATGAGCTCGTCTTGTCTTGTGTCAGCGTTTTCCAGTTGGAGGACAATCACATTTCTCTTACGATCCGTCACGGCACGGAGCCTAGGAGCTGAGACATCAATCATCGCGGTTTATAATTGAGCTGTCAATCTACAAGCTAGTGACTAAAAGCCTTGGCACTTCCTCGCTCCTCAGGGCTACCACAACACACACTCATCTAGATCAACAACATAGGTGATTTCATTTCTGTCTAGATAAACATCAGGTGTGCCTCTTTTCGGGTTTACGACTTATCTTACCATCACATTTCTTTACAGTTCGTTCAAGGTTCATGGAGCAAACTGAAAGAAGAGAGAGGAGAGCATCAGTGTCATGAGCAGTTTGCTATTCAGTGCGTCTTTGCCTTCATTACCTCACCTTCTGTTAAAGATGGGATTGTGATATTTTCAACGTGGTGTGTTCCCTCTGAATGTTGGAGGATGTGAACCACAACTTCACTGCCCAGCAACACTTTCTCTGTCAACAGCAGCTGTTTGTTTTTTTGTTTTTTTTTTAAAGAGAATACACACACATATTGTAAACTTATGTTGTATAAATCACTCATGCACAAAATGCTGATTGACAAGCATATCTTTGAAACTCTTCTGTGAGCACCTGAAATAGTAGCAGTGCTCATTGTTCAGCAAACATTGACATGACATTTTAGTGGCCCTACCAGACTGCTTTTTTATTTTTTATTTTTTATAAAAGGCAACAAGTAGAATTGTTGGGGAACAGCTGTTTAGTCTTATCATTTTCCCTTTTTATTATCATACATTATTATTGTAATGAAATTTGATTTCAAGTTCTCCAGCATATGTGCTGTAACTTTCATCTACTGGAAACTAAGTGATGCATTTTTAAAACAGTCACAACAACTACATAAGATACTTCCCACCGAACTGCCTGATGTTTGTTACCTGATGTGTGGGCTGTTGGTGAGAAGTTTGGTCTAAACCTGAGGAGTTCAGTTTAAACTGAAGCGCCCTGCAGGATTCAACAGAGCCAGGGGAGCTGTGGCACACATTTACCAAAGCTGTAACACAGGCAGAAGAGAGGACGACGAGCAAATCGTCTGATCAGAATTCGTAACACAGTCAAACTTAATCTACAGAATAAAATGCGTCCGTATCTGTGTTACCTCTTGGCTCAGGCTGCCCACTTCCTCCCGCCATTTGATTCGTGCTAGGTGACTCCTCTTCATCATTATCCTCCCCAGACTCCTCAGAAACCTGCCGTGTGTTATTCATTTCTACAACAACAAGAACAGTGAGTTGTTTTAAGAGTAAGGAACACAATGTTTAAGACCACAAGAGTTGACTGTTTGACAAGTCAAACAACTATAACAATGCAGGAAACAGATACTCAAGAGATGACTCAACAGTCCAATCATTGTGATAAGGAAGAACCTGCCAGCTGGGTGAAAGAAAGATTAAAGCTATGCCACCTTTACTGGCAATGCCAAAGAGGAAAGATCTGTAATAAAGCTACCTTGGACTGTGATGATGATTTGCAGGCAAGGTTCGCAGTCTTGTGTGGCAGAGCAGCACAAAATTGCTTTAAGCTGCAAAAGTGTGACATCCACTGTGTCATCCGGATCAGGCAGAGCAGCAGCAAACGGGACGGCTACGGAAAGATGTTTCTGCTTTAGAAAAAGGAGGTTGTTACAGTGATATGAGATGCAGTTGTGTTATTTGTGTCCTTACCTGGATCCATGTGGCAGTCTGTCAGACCCTGAAGAGAGAAGAGGTTGTGGGTGAGAATTGAATTTTTAATAAATCCAAAACTGAAACACATCCTTTGAGCTTGAAGGTGGTGACAGAGGTATTCAGATTGTTACATGAATAAAAGCAGCATTATCACTATAACTGAACAGCTAAACATTGAGATTTTAAAAGTTAATATGATGCACTCAGAACTTACATTATAATGAGTTATACCAATATATACATTATAGCCAATAGATTTTCAGCTCATAATGCAACGTCAGATTGTTCATTGATTTTTCATAAATGTTCCCAAATTCTTTTTTAAGCATGTATTTTATACATTAACATGTCTGATGACGTGACAGATCATGCCAAAGCATTTAATTTTAACTATTAGTCAAAATGCTCAATAAATGAAAAAAGTATTAATGCAAAAAAAAAAGAAGAAGAAGAAAAATGAATGTTCGAGGGGTCTGAACTTAGTTTGTGGTTAGTGTTGTTTTAAAGATGTGGGAGATCTCTGAAACAAAATTCTTCGACAATTCAAGCTACAAAAGTCTTTCCTGGAAATGGATCTGTGGAGTAAGGTGTCAGGCTTGATAGTAAATAAATAATGGACATTAAACCTCTGATTCCTCTTTCGTTCTCTCTGTCTGTCTTGACTTTCTAATTTACCCAAACACCTGATGCCTGGGCACTAAGTTTTTTATTTTCGTTTATTTTGGTCCTTTCAATCTTAATAATAGTAATTATTGTTTTTTTTTATTATTATTATTATTTTATTTTAATTACTGCCATATGTTCATGATGCTATAAGTGTGATATTGTTGTATTCAAGCAAAAAAAAATAAATAAAAAATCAATATATGTTAAAAAATAAAACCGGTTATAACACAATTAAGCAGTTGAAGTTCAAATATTATGCATACGTTAACATAGATCCACTTATCAAAAACTCTATATTTGGCAGAAGGCAGCTTTTATGTAACACATCTGTATCAGCAATGCATGCAAACATCATATCTTGCATTCAGACACCTGGATATGAGCTTATCCTCGCTGCAGTACCTGATACTCTGAAAAAAACGCTGCAGTATTTAAACACCTTATCTTGGTTTCTTTGAAGGTGCAAAGCAGAGTGACTGGGATGGCGAGAAACTACAACACATATCTTCAGAAACCCACTGCTATCAAAAATTCACATGTTAAAATCACGATATTATAATCCTAATATGATCAAAAATTTGGCTCAAAACGTGTTACCTCGCTACAGCTGAGGCCAGGCGCGTCTTCAGTCACCTCCAGCTCCCCGGCGCACACGAGCAGCCAGAGGCGCAGCAGCGACAGCAGCGGCAGAGACGCACGCGGCCCCAGGAAGAGCCTGGGAGCCATTGCTTGGAGAGCGGCACAGGGGAGTGTCTCTCCGGCACGGCTAGGTCCCCCTCATCCAAACAGTACAGCACGGTATCCTGAGGTCCACCTTGCGGCACAGCATCACCGCGACAGCTCTCCCTGGGAGTGCGCGGCGCCCTTTGCTTGCTAACCCAACAGTAAAGTATTTGTTTCGCTCCAGGGATTTTGTTCCCGTGATGATTGACAGCTCAGGAGGTGGGGCGTGTCACAGCGTGGGTGGCATGGAGCAAATTTGTCCCCTGCCTGTTTCGTAACCATCAGTCATCATACCATAATAAATCAAAAATATTAATTTCCAAAACAAAAACAAAGGAGGGCCTATTTGGTAGCACGCATGATGACTCATTGTCGGTCAATTTTGCTGTCAATGATCAGCCCATCAGATAAAGTTAAATATTTCTAGAGATGGTATCGCCAAGAGGGAATGATCATGTATTTACTGTAACTAGTTACGGACGCTACTTGTCTTCCTTGTATTTTTTATTAGCAGTAAAGCGAAACTCTGTCAGTAAGTGGATGAAGGTTCAATTGATTTGATCAAATATACAAAGTTGTCAGTCGACATATTATTGTCTATTGACTTGAACCTGAAACCCTTCTGTTTCAGGACTACTCCATTCACTGTTAACAACCTTTGCGCCGCATATGAACGCAGAGGCTGCAGGAGAGTATTCAGTTGGAGGGCAAAAGTTTAATCATTAACCTCCATCCAAGTGGATATGAACAACAGTTAAAGTCACTGTTGATTGACGTTTGTATTCTCACTTATCGGCTTTACGTTGCCACCTGTGTTAACTGTGGGCCTGATAGCGTAAGTGACCATAAATATGCAAAAGTATTATGGTTCGTAAATACATTTGGCTGTTGCCTCAGAGGACCTGAGCCAAATGAACCCACACTAAAAATATTTTCCATTTGACTAAACTGACCTATAGGTAGGAGATGCAATCTTTAAATAAACTAAATTACTACTGTATTTGCAGAATAAATAAACAGGCTTGTGGATGTGTGGCTTGAGGATGTTTCTCTCCTGATGTGAGTTTTACATCTCAATGTCTGGACATGAGCTTTATGGGTGGTTCCAGTGTGACATCCACTGCAGTTTACTTCCTTAATAATCCTGTCAAGCAGGTCTGTCAATGTGTAAATACTCGAGCCCTGTCAAAGTTCTGGTCGTTTAATGCAACTTGAGTGACTCAAGGAAGCATAGGGGGCCTGGTGGCAGAGCAATATTTAGTTTTACCTAAATATAAAATATCCGGTTTTAAACGATTTTGATATTGAGATTGAGATAAAAAGCTAAAAAAAAAAAAAAAAAAAAAAAAAATATTCCGTAATAGTTGATATGTTGTGTAAAACGTTAATAAAGAGAATGCAAATATTTATATTGACAAATTTAAATTGGCAAAAGTGAGAGACCTAGAATGCTAAAAAATAAAATTAAAATAAAACAGTCATATAAAAGCAGTTGTCACTGTCATTAAAAAAAAAAAACATACAAAAATACATTATCACCTTCAAAAGTATTTTTTATTATCTTCAATACAAACTGTTCTAATGCCAGCAGTGTTAAACAAATATGCTATTTATAAAGGGACAACGAGATGTTTTTCTGAATAAAAAAAAAAGCAGAATACTTGAGGGAAAAAAAAACCACTGATGGATTTATACCTTATTTATGGAGGTAGTATGTGTGCAGGTATTCAACAATATGTCTCCTTCACTAAAGGCCGTAGTCGTGGAAGGAGACTCCATGAATGAACTGCCAAATTGCCCAACAAACTGTATTGCAGATCACTTTATGGTTCCACCTGTTGCACTTGAACACTGGAGGTTGTGGAGCTGCTCTGGTTCAACGTCTCTACTATGCAAATATGCAAGTTTATATTCTGCAGTCATAAAGAAGCTTTTCGCACACCTTCACAGATTAAATGCACTGATGAAAGATGGGATGTAGAATTTGCAAAGTGATTTTCATAGCGGTTAGCACATTTACATACAGCAGACAAGGCAGGTGTTCCCTATGGCTTCAGTCACGAAAGTAACATTACAGGCCTCTGTTTGAGGCTAAATGCAGGAGACTGGATGGAGTGTTGACCTGTTCCTAATAGGCAAAATGAACAGTGCCATTTTTACATGATGGTGTTGTGCAATGAAAACTTCATTATGGGAAACCAGCTCCCATGTCTCGTGTACGTATCATGTGTCAAGCTGAACAAAAGTCTGTCCCCGTCAGACAGGCGAAACCTGAGATTAAAGTTTCTCTGCTCACCATGGTGACGCATGGAGAGGCTCGTGCTCTTGTACAGCTCCTGGCTTTGCCATGTCGGCTGCCCGTGGCAACTTGAGCCTACTCTGAGTCTTATCTGACACTGTTTTCAGTGATGATGTGACACTCAGCCCCTGCTTCTGCTTCCCTTGCACCTGAGGCAGCAGCGTTTGCAGTCTTTGAGCTAGCTGCCGTGCCTTCCATATTGACAGCACTTTAGACAGCAGTCTGGGCCAGCAGTGCCACCTGAATTTACCAATTTTAGTCCGTCTTCTCATCCCTCCCAGCTCCTGTATCAAACCCCTGACATCCTGCGGTAAGCAGTACCGAGGGAGCCCTCTCAGAGCCTTTGGGATGTCTCTGCTGTGGCAGGAGCCCTGAAAGTAGACAAGAACCACTCCTTGACCTTTGCACTCCTGCAGCGCCCCCTCTAGGCAGGCCAGAGCAGCTCTAAACACTGGTGCGATCACTGTTGAGGGCTCCCTCTGGGTGCACCAGTCTTTATCATCACATAGTCTAATATTTTCTTCTTTTCCTCCAGCTTTCTCTTTTTTGCATTTTCCCATTCTTCTTCCATTTAGCTTCAAATCCTCTCCAATGCCTTCTCCTATTTTCTCATGTGTCATCTCTTTGCTGTAATCTTTCATTTTTCTGTCGTTCTTACCCACTTCTCTCCTCTCCGCCCTCCACTTCTCATAGGTCTTTGTGGCTTCAGGACTCCATATAATCAGCACTTTTCCTTGTGCCTTTCGCACAGCTTCCCACTGCCCATAAAGCCAGGGAAGTGGACCCAAATCTGCCACTCCAGTTCCAGCCTGTGTTTGTGAGCTTTGGGCCCACAAAGCCATGTGCACTTTGGCGCTTAGCTCCCCCTGCAGGATTGAAGCTAATGCACACACGGCAGAGACGTGGGCTGACAGCTCTGATGAGCACACCAGCAACACTGGCTCCTGGATACACAGCCAACCTAGAAATATGGAAGAAGGAAGGAAATAATGTTTTATTATTATAATTAGCATTAGTATTAGTTAGTTGACATTTATTGATCCTTTAAGATTTTAAGAAATCCTGCCCAGCTACAATAAAGTAAAAAGTAAATAAACCAGCTGAGGCCATGCAATCGTGGAATTGAATGATACATTAAACAGAGGCAACTGCACCAACCTGCTGCTCCACTCTTGGTGAAACGGTGGATGAAAATTCCAAGTAATGCAACAATAACTGCAAATACCAAAACTCCCGCAGCCATAACGCCGTATCTGCTATGCGTGTCTGCATTAACAGAAAAGCTGTGTTTACTTAATATGCATGACATTTGTGTGCATGCATGCATGCAACAACTGATGCACATAAGGGAACATGAAGACAGATAGGTTTGTGAATCCTGATTAGACTTACAGTCTGGGCACAGAATTCTTCTTCCTTGAAGAGCCGGATCTGACTGCCACACCTGAAAAAAACAACAACAACAACAACAAAAAATTATTAAAAGAGTGAGAAGAGAGAAATAGGTAAAGCACCATGTTTAGAAACACTTTCACAGGCATTCACATTACCTGCACACACGGTTTCTCAGCAACAAAGTAAAGAGGCACATTTATCCTTGTTTCAGTATTCCCTTTCTGTGAAATAAGAGACATTTATTTTTTCAGATTTTCATTGAAATAACACATCCTTCATTCCATCCATAGCTCTTTTTCTCTAAAAAAAAACATCTACATATGCTCACCACTGTCACTGAGTGGACCTGGCCAGTGGGTGTACATCCCCTCTTACTAAGCACACAAACTTGAGCTGAGAACTCTGCAGGAACAGAAGACCGTAGATACACAAACACACTCTGCTTGCCCGGTCCAATAAACACCTCCCATGAGGACATATCTGAGAAAGACAAGGAGAGAGGGAGTCAAAAGATGTAAACAGACTGATGCTGAACTTTATCCTGGTTGACTCACCTGCCTGGAATGGACAAGATATGTAATGACTTCCTTGTGAAGAAAACTATATAAAAAAAAAAATTAAACACAATCATATCAATCTGCAGTAAAAACAGACAACTGGACATTTTGTAAAGCAAAAAAAAAAGTTTAATTCTCACCTGCACACACATCTGAGTGTGTCTATCCACTGCAGAAGTGTTGAATTCCTGTAAAAGAGATATCAGCATTATTAAATTGACAGTCATAGTTATGGACGCCCTGCAAAACAACCCAATGAAGAATTTTTGAATACGAAGAACATGCACACACACACACACACACACACACACACACACACACACACACACACACACACACACACAAAATAAAAAAAAAAAAA
>JAOWBC010001714.1:17588525-17609085 GCA_028566105.1 Hypoplectrus providencianus
TTCACACTTAGTTTGAGTCATCAGTTAACTAAAGTCTTTAAAATGTTGTAAAAAGGTGAAGATCCCAAAGAAAAACACCCACTAACACAGGGAGGACATGCAAACTCCACACAGAGACCCCACTCATTGATTGTTTTGGCCTTTTAGGGGCAAAAGAAGTCCTCAACAGGTGAAGATACTTTCTTACTTAGTCCACTTGCTATAAATTGGGTTCAATCTCAGCTGTCTTTAACAGCTAAAAACAAGGCTGATGAGAGTGCTGGGAGCAAATCTCTGCTGTAAAACCAAAGCACTGAGTTGATGTTTGTGCATGAATCACCTGGTCCTGTCAGAAGCTGCACTGCTGCTGCTGCTGGTTGTGGACTCAGAGTCTGAGCTGGAACGAGGGAGACGAGACTCACTCCTGTACACACGGAAGCTCTCTGTTACCGGCTGGTTTCCTCCATCAAAACCGTTACTTGGCAAACCTGAGGAAAAGAGAGAGTAATGTGAGCGTGTGTCATGCTTACATCGTGAGTTAAGGTTTATTAGGCATTGTCCACTTTACCTGGAAGCATGTCATCATTATCGCTGTCGCTGTCAGAGCTGGAGCTGCTGCGGGGGCTGCGGGGCCTCTTCCTCTGCCTGCTCGGTGACAGCAGGGGCAGCTGAGGGGGACCGATGGGGCTTTGGCCCAACCCCGCCCCAGCATAGCCAGCATCCCTGTTCTTGGGGGGCCGTCCTGGCCTTTTGGGGGGTCCAGCTATTTTTTGGTTCTTCTTGGAAAAGAGGACAGACGTCCGACGGCCCACCTCTGGAGCCAGAGCAGACGAGGACACACTGAGATCTTGAAGAGGAGAGAGGTTTATAGGTTAAAATGCAAGCACATTTGTTACATTATTGTCCCTTAACAGCAGTCAGTAATGACAATTCCTCAACGCACCTTTTCCACCAATCTCCTGGCTGCTGCTTTCTCCTCCCTCATCGTGGTGTCCTGAAGAGGATGGGTGATGTGGGAGGGAAGAGCCCCGGTCTCCTCCTCCAACAGACTCCCGGCCCCCCATTCCAGAGCCTCCCTCCCGCTGGTGTGCGAGCTTCCTTTTGATGACACTGATCTCCTTTCTCAGAGCTTTGGCTCGACGAGACTGACCAATGCTGTGCTTTCCAGAGCTGACCTCGTCGAGACGCGCTTGCAGGTAGTGCAGCTGCTCTTCCAGCGGCAGCCGGCGCCTGTTCTCTGGCAGGAGCAGGTCTGTGAGAGATAGGTAGAGACATGCTGTTAAACACATCCATAATAATAAACAAAAAGTTTATTATTATGGAGGAAGTTAAATATGACTATAAACCAGCTAACCTCTTAAGACCTGGTTTCCCAAAGAGTGGACATCATATTAAGGGTTACATTACCGCAATCTTTAATTCTGCTAAACTGACGCTTTATGTCCATGTATGTGGACACTAATGCTGCCATGTAGTAGTGTCAGAAAAGTCCATCACACTACAGGTAAAAATAAAAGTGGTGGACAGTATGAAGGAACTTGAGAGTGGTCACTTCAAACCCAAACATCAAAAAGGTTTAGAAGTCCAACGTCCATAGCTTACTTTTGCTTAGATGATTTGACAATAGTTGGTAAATGTAAAGATCCAGGTTAGTCTTATTCAGACCTAGAGTCTGCATATGTGGACATAATTTTTCTCTAAAACTACATAATGTCAAAAGGCGAGGCTCAGTTCTTATACAAAGCAGGTTCCAAAAAGCCCGAACATCAATGAAAAATAAAAAATGCACATCGTGCAACAGCTCAGGTCTTAGGAGGCTTAAGGGAAGGATGTGGGCTGTTTCCTGATGAAAAACATGTTTGGTAGAATTCCAGTGACACCAGATATCTGCCAACATTATGCCATTATGTGTAATATTAGTACAACATGTACCAAATCCAGCAAGTCTGCAATCTCCAGATGTTCAAAATGTAGATCTATTATGAGTTATTATATCATATGTGAGCAGCAGCATTCATCATGCTGATGAAGACTATGACTATGTTTTTTCCCTGAATGTTTCTCATGACTAAGACGTGAATCAACGACATTAAACACCGAATGGGACTCTTTAACACGTGCCATATTGACGAAAAAGAAATGACTAAATGTAGTTTAAAATGAACAGACTTCTTTTTTCACTGCAGCAGTTTCGTTTCCTGTGCTTCACGTGCTGCATAGGCAGACAGAACCATTACGATCAATAGTCAGTTTCCCTCCCTCTGTCACTCTTTCTTTCTCAAACACACAAACACACACCCACACCATGCACCGCACCGCACCGCTCAGTCCTTCCAGTTGTTCAGTTTTGTTTGTTCAAAATAAATATGCATTTCAGAACAAGAACCATGTCTGGATGTATCCGTTTGTATTTGATAACATCAGACTACAGGAGAACAATTTAAGCAAAGTCACATTCATATTAAATCAACCCGTGGTTTACTTCAGATTAGGAGATAAAATCCTGTGCTTGACTTAAACGACAAAATGATTGGTTTGTCTGAACCTGACTGACTGAATGACAAAAAAAAATTGACTGATTTATTAGGCAATAACTACACTTTGTAATGATATGGCATAACTTTCTGTGCATAAATATATATCTTCAGTATTCTATTTTACTATTCATATTTAACTCTTCATCTTTTTTGAAAATATAATATGAAAGAACAAGAATTTACGGAAAACAAGTCAAACACCTTGTATGCGCAAGCCCACATGGCCAATAAAGCTGACTATGAAATGTTTGATATAACCTGATGACTATTAGACTAATATGTCATGACCTCATATTGACTAAAATGGTTAGGGTTTTCTTTGACTAGTAGAAGACAAAAATGGCCATTTTTTTAGTCAAAAGAAAAAATAAAATCCAAAAGATTTTTTCTATACAATGTATCTGTACACAGTTCTTAACTAAACCTTGCAGTAAGTCTAAAGCCGTTCAAGTGACAAGGAAGGTATTTCAACTGATGTATGATTACTGGAAGGAAATGAAATATCTCTACAGTATCTCTACTAACTCATCCTCCCATTCCTGTCACGCTACTTTCCTCCAGTACTTAACTCACATTTGTTGGATGGCAAGGTATTATTTTCATCTATCGTCCAGCCTGCCAAATCTTCCTGAATGAAGTGTGTGTAATTTTAGAACATATTGTTTTCTCTCAAAATGCAATGTATCAATTGGCCAACAAAATGTGGCTGGACGACATAGGAGTTCTCTGCCAAAGATAAATCATTTGAAATATTTTGCCTCTCACCTATTTTTCTCTTGTGAAAGAGGCTCACTTACCATCTTCATTAGATGACAACGGTCGGTCTCTGTCTCTGTCTCTGTCTCGCTCACGTTCTCTTTCCCGTTCTCGTTCTCTTTCCCGTTCCCGTTCCCTCTCTCGGTCTTGCTCACGCTGACTGTCTGGGCTAGGCTCACGAGGGAGGTGCAGACCAGCCTCGTAATCAAAGCCTATCCGCTCAGCTTGGCGCCTGGCGGTTCTCATGACGGCCCCGCCCATCTCCCTGAGCCGCAGGGCAGCACGGTAGAAGACTGTGTCCTTGGCGTTGTACTTGAGGCAGTTGTTGACAATGAGGCCGAAGTCTGCCTCAAAGGCCTCGAAGGTGAGGTAGCGATGGGATTCCAGCAGGTTCCACATGGTCTGGAAGTCCATTGGAGTGTCGATGTGGTCCAGGTAGTCTGGCACCTGAATGATACAGGGTAGAGATCAGGTAGAGGAATGTTTTATTTCAATGCAGATAAAAGCATGTAAAAGTCAGAGCGGATACATGACTGGTTTAGTGTTGCCAGACAATTAACGACCTGCCATGGCTATAGCCTGGATACCAAATTCATGGCTGACATAACTGCCAATGTTTGTTTTCCACTTAAGGTCAAACATGCACCACAAACATTTTTATAAAAGAATGAGCCAGAATTTTCTACAAGTAAATAATTAACAAATGAGATTTTTTTAAACTAATATTTAAAAAAAGAAAAAACAATAATGCAATTAGTGAGTGGCATGTCCCAGACTAAGATAATTTTTTATATGATTTTTCAGGGGCTTTATAAAAACAAACTGTCATTAGAAGGGTTAAAAAAAGAATGAATATTTGGTAGCCATAAGGTCTACAAGAGCTACTGAAGTGGGTTAAAATATTGAACTCAGTGGAAAATTATGCGTATTCTTTTTATAGCAGATATAAAGGGATACACAAGGGTTAAGCTATTTTTCATAAGATAATTATATATGTAGTTATGAATTGCATGCAGATAGGAAATAATGGAGGTGCAGTATATAATTTAACAGAAGTCATGCACAAATTTAAAAAATCTATTTAACACACACAAATGTTAACATAAGAATACCACTGTGACCAGATTTCAGAGATAACATAATATGAAAAGGCATAAATGTGGAACCTCCTGATTGTTTGTGTTTACCTCTGCCAGCGGAACAGGCTCAGTGAAAAAGTTGTTAATGTCTCTTTCCTGTAACTGTTCCAACGTGCTCCTCAGCAGCACCAGGAAGGGTGTCAGCTGCATCTCCAGCGCCATCTGCTGCATTTTTATCTAAACGCAGAAACAACTTTTGAAGAACAAACACCTACTGACTGAATAAAAAAAAACTACAGAAATCTAGAAAAAAACAAAAAAACAAAATGCTAATCACATGTATACAGATGCTCATACTAGAATGCACTAGGCTGCAACTAGCAAAGAAAAGTGATCTGTGTAAGATTGTCTGAGTGTCAATTGGTGTGTGTGTCCTCATTTACAAAAATACTAACAAATTGCTTTAATCCAAAGAGTAAACCTGCATGTTTGGCAAAATGTGTATATTTCAATCTTACCGTCTCCCTCTTGAGTTTTTCCCTCTTGCGGATGAGCTCCACTAGCAGTCTAGCTCTCTCCAGATCGTGCCTCAGTCTCTGCCATGCCTTCAGCTGCTCCTTTAGAGCCGACTGTTTCTCCTCGCTGTCTCTCTGCAACACCAACACGCACAAACATGTCGGACAACTAAGTGAGCCAGGAACAGAAATACAGCACCATACACAAAAATCCATTTTTCTTAAACCATAACACAAGTCACCGGAGGGAGTTGTGATTGAGGCTGTGGTGGGAGCGGGTCAATGTGTCGTTGGGACTGCAGGTGTGTTTGAAGCCGGCGTAGAAGAGGAACACCATTTCGACTTTGCCTCTTCAGGGTCCAGTAGCTGTGAAGTCGCTGCATGAACTGGCTCTTCCTGGGTACCGTCAAGTTACTGGTGATTTTGCTCAGCCTGCAGAGAAACAAACACTTATTCAACTCTTGCATTAACATGTCAGAAATAAAAAATGTTACTGTAACAGCGAACATTCCCCCTGTTCCAGGAGGTAACCAAGCAAGCAGTAATAAGTATGAACATAAAAAAAACACCCTTTCACATGATTTGATGCCAGTCAACCTGCTTGTCCACATGGGGTTTTGTGCTAAAAGGCTACTATGCATATGTGCATCATGCAGTTAGAACAGGCCAATTTATTAAATTTTATGTTGATTTATCAGTTAAAATAAGTTTTTAAAAAATGCATGATACACCCAAAATCACTTTCTGCAGAAGACACAGCACTACACACAGTTCAGGAAACACATGAAGTATGCACATACCTATGAGGAGGGATGCAGGGCACAGACACTACTGGTGCAGCCGCTCTCCTCTCAGCTAAGATCTTCCTCGCCCTTTTCATCTTCAGCCTGGACTTGGCCTTCGCCCTCTTGGCTCGCTCAGAGCTCCAGCCCTTGGAGTCATCATCGTGGCCAATGCTGGGCTCGTCATCCTCCTCCAGCTCTCCCTCACTGTGAGACGAGCCCATGCTGGCGCCACCGACTCCTCCCAAAGGTCGCGCTGATCCTGGAGGCGTGTGGATGTCGCAGTATGCTGTCTTGCGGACGCTGAAAGAGGTGCCGTTAGCCCCAGTCTCTCTGACGGGCTCCATTTTCATATAGAGGCCCGCCTGCTGGGCACAGGTGACGTGGAAGGCTGTGTAACAGTTGGCTTTATGACACTGGATGCAGGCCCCTGAACCACGCTGCTTGCAGATGTAGCAGGTGAGCTTCCAGCGTGCGGGAGGAATGTGCTCAATGCTGTCGATAGGCTCCAGAAAGACTGTGTTTGCAAAGCAGACCTGAAAAAAGAAGCCAAAGTTACTTTATTGCTATTCAGGTAGCCAAAAAAAAAAGATCCAGCTGACTGTCAATAAGAAGCACAGTTCCGGGTATAAACTAATCAAGTTACCAGACTAATGTCAAATTATCAGCAAGCTAGTCTGGAAAACTCAGTCTTCCGTGTACAAAGAATACTGAAGGCCGTGTGCAGCACACATGAACATGACACAATGCAGGCAATGTCAATATTTGCAAGATTGTGTACTTGTGATGAATAATACATGTGTTGGTGTGTGGATTTATACCTCTGGGATCCACAGGGCACACACGACATGTGCCCAGCGGGCATCATCTGTCTGTTTGAAAGCACCTCCCTTGTTGGGACAGAGAGCACAATCCACCGCTCTACTCGGCGACTGAAGGCAGCGACGACATAACCACTGGCCCTCTGGGATGTAGGGAACACCATAGCACTCTTGGTGCACAGCCAGGTTACACATGTCGCAGAACAGGATCACATTGCTGTTCTGGCACTCTCCATCGTTACAGATGCAGCAGACAGCATCTTCATCGATTAGGGTACTGGGGTCAGCCTGGGATAAAGAAGAGATCAGAGTTGGATGTATTCTATATATATTTGCGTTCAAATCATATTTTTTTCCTCAGCTTCCAAGTTCAGGTACCTTGTTATGACTCTCAAAGTAGGACTCCTTCTCTAAGCGGTCCATGAGATACTCAAAGACCTCCTGAGGGATGGGAGTCACACCGTCACGCCGCCGCTTGTCATTCATGATGTCAAGCCAGATGTAGTCTTCCTCATCAATGTCATACTCTACCTCCTCATCTAGCTCCTCCACAGACTTATCAATGTACCTGAACAGTAGGAAGGAAAAGATGTTTATATTATTACATTATAGTACATGGGTTTGAAAAAAAAAGCTAAATATTTACAAAGACAGAACACAAAATTCACTGGGCATTAAATCATTACAAACAACTCTATGGGTCCCTATGTGGAAATATAGTCCCAGCCACCAGACAAACTGTGTAATAAGACCAATTTCTAATTAACAAAAGGTTTTTTTCTTGTAATATATTCTTTAAAAAAATTTATACGAATATAAGCAACATTTACATTGGGCTAGATGGAAATATAGGTTTGACCCCAACTTTAACTTTCTGCAGAAAAAGGAAATAATAACAGAACTATAAGAGGAATCTGAGGTCAAAGCATCTAGTACATGCACAACAATGTGCTGTACAACTGCAAACTGACTTACTGTGAATATGAATGATTGCTTCAAGTTGTTATGACCCACCAAATTTGCACCCAGTTACACTGTGCCTTTATCTTTAAATTGAGTGCGCTTTTCAGGACATTACTGCTGATCCTAATTCTTATTTCTGCTATTAAATTATGAATGAGCCATATCATAACTCTCACCTGTAGTAAGATGATGGCCGAGGAGGGGCATCAGGTCTCTCTTGGTCCAGTTCTCTGAACACCGCCTCTGGGAGCTTGACTGCAGGCCCAGACGGAGCACTGTGATGATGTGATGAGCCATCCTTCTTTTTTTCTTTACCCTTATGCTTCCCAGACTTTGGGGTGGATTTGCCACCATTGGAGGATGAGATATCTTGCCGGTCCTTGCCACTACCTCCTACTTCACTGCCTCCAGCTCCACCGTCACTACCGTTGCACACCCCACTGCCACCACCGCCAGTCCCAGATGTTGGAGCATCCTCCGCATCACTGTCTTCCTCTGAAACTACATCAATGTTCTCAAAGATGCTGATGCGGTGCAAGCGTCCTTGAAACTCCAGCTCCACCATGCGCTGTGCCTGAGCATAGGTCATTGTCTCTCTGCCCGGTGAGTGAGAATGATCTGATCGGTTGGGGCTACCTGGTGTGTTACCCCCGTGGCCCGGTCCTCCACCTCCATTACCTCCGCCATCATCTGTATCCCCCGACCCAGCCAATGAGGCGCGGGGAGGCCGTCCCTTTCTCTTCTTTTGGGGTACAGTCTGTGCAGGAGTTGGGTTGTCATGGTCATAGTGGTACAGGTGGTACTCAATGCCACTGTAGCTCTTGTAGACCTTACGGCAAGTCTCCACGGGGCACTCGTAAGGTGGCTTTGTTGCCCGCAGATTGTGACAGAACGTCTTTACGTCAAAGTCCAGCCCCATTGTGCCAACAGCCACTGCTGGGACAGATGCTGTTCAAGTTTACATCTGAAAGAGAGGGACACAAAAGGAGGACCATGGGAGGATCCATTCCAAGATTTAATCACAATACATTACATAGACAGCAGTGACAGTAGCTGTTAGAGACGCCAGTTTAGACAAGTAGTGGCTGCACATTGTGCACCTGTTATGGTGCAGTCACGTGACCATTTCCCTCATTCCCAGTAGGAAAAGAAATTGTTATGTTTGGTTTCCCAGTAACAGGTGCAATTTAGGTCAATATTTATGCTTCTTTGCCCTGCTAACAGTTATGACGGGTTAACGGGCACTGGTACAAACGGCATTAAAGTGAGGCTAGCCAACAGAAAATTCAAGCCCATGAGCTCAGGCTTCGACACTCTCCACAGGAGAGACACTCTCCACACTATCTGGTAACCCCTCATAATAACCACACGACTTTAAAATGCAGCTAATGTTAGCTTTAGCATTTTTCAGATTCTTCCCCCACAAACAATGAAACATTGCAGCCTTTCGCTGTTAGCCAGCAAGCTAGTGCAGCTAGCAAACAACAACACTATCACTGTCCAAGCAGGATAGCTACATACAACACAGCAACTACTCACGAATTATCGTAACAAACTAGCACTTTCTTGTTTCCGTCAATTGTCCATCCTAATGGAGGCTCACGGTTTCATTCAGCCCAGTAACGTTAAGTAGGTTACTTACTTTAATTCGCATGCTAGCTGTTCTCACAACGCATACGTGAGCCACACAAAGAGGGGTGTTATTTAGAGGCTGCAGAGCATTTTTTAACACACTAAATGACGAATAATGCACATTTGTGATACACTGCAGCCTGGCTGTAACTTAGATGGACCATTCAACCTTTTACAGTGTTTCCCTCCACAATGACCTCACCCTGTGATACTCTGCAGCAACATGACAGTAGTCTGTATCGTCCGATTTCATGGGGTTACCACACTACTACAGCATAATGTATAGGGGTTTGATGTAATAGCTAAAGTCGATCGACTGCTTAATAATCATTCTTTCTGGCTAAATGGCTAAGAAATGCTGTGCAATGCGAGGAAAATAGTAGGCATGCTTATGATGCATCAGGGCTCTACTACTTCGTGCTTCCAGGGGAACGCTGGGTTAAGATGTAATATTACAGTAACCATACAAGAAAAGTATACCTGAAATTACATTTAAATTATCTAAACGTGACTGTATTTCCCCACAAAACAAGCTCTTAGACGTTTTAACGCTACACATCAGGACTAACGTTATAAACACTTACTACTCCACGTTCCACAAGACTGCGTGCTTCGGAAACCCTCACACCAGATCGGACGGGTTGCAGATCGTTTTTTATTTCATTAGATAATCCCAGATGAGACTACAGGACGCGTAGGTACAGTGAAGTGTGTTTACAAAACAATATAATATCCCGATCATTTCATTGTGTTGGGAATAATTCAGGAACTCGGTTGAACAAAAGGGGCAACCGTTGCTGTAACGTTACGCCGTGGACGCGGGCTGACACATTCGCCACACAAAGCAGGGTCTATTTCTCGGCTTCGGCATAAATATAGAGCCTGTAGTCATTTTTCTACCGTTATTTCATAACACTATCGGATTATCAGTTTGAATAATATATTAAACAATTTATTTTTCATTCCTACTCCACCAATACTCTGCAACGGGTTACTTCGTGATGATTGTTGCGAATCTGTCGCTTTGTTTCAAAGATGTCGGACTGAAAGCATCAAGCCTGACCTGGTCACACTTTTTTTTATAGTACACAAACAGTTAAACATCAACTTCTTATTTATTTGTTATTTGCTATTTAATGGTTGTATTTGTCCTAATTATTTATCTTAATCCCATGCTGCATACGCGTATATATAATTAGAAATATTTTCATGTGAAGAATTCAAAAAGGCAATAAAAACCAACACAATCAAGCACAAAATAATATTTATTTCTCTCTCAACATACAGTCAGTGATAAGAATGCAACAGGGTTGGGTGGGGTAATGCAGTGGGACATACAGCAGGCAGAAGCAATCCCACAGTTTTATTACAAGCCTTTGAAAATCAGTACATATTCACCAGGGGGCAATGTTGTCCAGAGAGAAGTGAGATGATCATAGAAGGAGGTGTCAGGACTGCTCCCTCCTTTCCTCCTCTGTGCATCTCATCTCTGTTTGATCACTGCATCCAAATGAATATGCCAACAATAGTTATTCCTTCCTCTGCACACCATGAGTTGGCAGCAAGGGAGGTGGAACAAAACCAGATACGAGAACAGAGAACAGAAATCTCTTACTACTGGAAGTATTTCACCAAAGCAGAAGACTCTGCATAATATCCTATAAAAGTCCAATTCAAACCGAATTGATGGAATAATATACATCAAAGCAGCCCCTCCACCACCAACACTAACACCTCTAAACTGTCGAAAAAAGGAGAAAGAATGAACAAAAAACAAAATGTACAAATATAAACTACAAGAAATCTGTACAATTCACAGCTTGGCAGAATAGGGGTGCTGAAACCTTTCAAATGTGTGAGATGTGTGATATCTAACCACTGTAGCAGTATTGTTTATTTGCTATGTGGAACATGAAAATTGGCCATGCTTGTCAGTGATAAAAAAGTACAAGCGGTGAAACCCACTATATACAGTGTAGGAAAGGTTAGAATCAAGGGAGACTATATGTTGTGCAAATCTCCCGCATCAAGTATCATTTGAACTTTGCAATATATTACTGAAAGAACAGAAAATTCTGTCATTCAAAGCAACCTGGGTACTGAACACAACATTGAAATTTCAACAAGGCAATAACACTGCTTTGTGACCATCTCATCTGTTAATTTAAGGAGTTTTTTTTATTTATTTATTTAAGTACCATCTTATGTGAATATAATGCTTAAATCTACAGTGGAATCACCTCAGACGATAGCAGCATAAAAAAAAAAAAATCAAGCTTTACACATCAAATAATTTAAAAAAACATCAGACCTAACTGGTGATTGCACAAAACATTTCACATACAGTGTATGCTGAGTAATAGGATAGCCAAGTTGAAAGAACATTTAGCAGTAGTGACTGGTTTTGTTTGGTGGTTTGCATTGTTTATACTTTTCCCGGTAACTTCTGTCTGTTTGTTTTGTGATTATTAAACTTTGTTCTGCTTTTTCAGCTTGCTCCTGTTGCACACATCAGAGATAAGGCTTGTGGCAAGGCCACGATCAAAGCTTTGTGGAGGGGTTAAATTGCACTTTTTAGCCTCAAGCCTTCACACATTAATTGCTACATTCTGATCAGAACACTACCAGAGGCATATACTGTAGAAACAACTGTACAGTATATGTGGCTCTGGACACCGCCTTTCCGCTGAGCACAAAGCTACAACAACTCGCGCTGTCAAACGCATCAGTTGTCCTATCAAAAAGAGGCTGTGTCCCGCTGAACCACTTGACCTGAAAGAGTGGATTTGGCTGCTGGCGTAATTATTTTTCCTTCTCTCAACAGACGTACATTAACCATTTGTTTCTGCAAGGCAACGGTACATCTCACCACTATGGCATTCCATCTGTCACAGGGGTGGAAAAGTAAACAAGGGTTAAAACATAATTTTATTATCTTAAATAAGAGCATATACTGTGTTAATAGTGCAGTTCTACAAGGGCATTCATATGTAAACCAAAAAAAAGTGTCTGCAATGCATTAAAAAAAGAAACTGCACTCAAGCTACCACCAGCTAAAATAACTTGGATGCAGACATGCTTTGTTTCACAGAAGAAAATGTCTATAAATCAATGTTCAAGGCACTACATTCTTTAAATTTTCTTCATCATAAATACTGTCCTGTTACCGTATCTCAAACCACTGGTATTTGGATTCCAATGTAGTGTTTAAAGTGTACGTAACACAGAGAAAGGCAAAAACGAATGTGAAAACTGCAGTAATAAAGAATAAAGTGAAGAATGTTTTTCGTGACTGCAGACAAATTGTCTTGTATGGCTGAGTTTAGTTAAAACCAAAGCCGAAACACACAAGGTATTAAGACACACACACACTTTGTACACACATACTTACACACGCACAGGCTCACACGCACGCGCACACACTCAAATAACAACAGATATAGGTGTTGTATAAAGAATATCAACACTTGCGCCATGTTATTTACAAGATCTGATTATGTACATGTGGCTCTGGTAAACCAGAATCGAGTGGATTTGGACTATCGTGCTCAAACACACTAACAAATATTTGTTTGCAGTTTAGGTAGTCCTAGTGGTTTTTGGACAGGGGCCATTCTCTGGGTCGTGCATAACCAGAGGGTAGGCTTGGATCCCTGGGCTTGCCATTGTGGCATAGGGCATCATTCTTGCAGCACCAAGCAGGCCTACAGGACCCACGGACCCTACAGGACTGGGCATGCCAGGCCACTGCTGGGGGTAAAGAGGACCAGGAACCATCCCGCTGTAGGAGCCCGCTGGCAAAAGGTACCCAGGGGGGAGCATTGCTGAGGAGTTGGGAGCTAGGGTTGTGGGCATACCGGGGCCTAAAGCAGCAGTCAGGGGGCAGGAAAGAGGCAGCTGGAGCTTGCGGGGACCAACATGGCTTTTCATCTGAAACAGAAGGGAGTTGTTGTACAAAATAGTGCCGCCTCAAATGTCACAGTTCATAGCACAACTGATCCTTTATCATCTATCCTTGAGTGCACATCTCCGCATCGAATACCTCATGTGTAGCTGCTCCAACGGGTGCTTTTCTGCCTTCCAGGTCCTGCTGGCGTCTCTGCTGTTTGATCTGGTTAAGGGATGGGCGGGGTTGACTGGCTGCCGCGACAGTCTCCTTCGCCCAGTCATCTACTAGTTTGTGAAGATCATCGGTGAACGTGCCTCTTTTGTTGTTGCTGTTGTTGGTCTGGACCTGAGCGAGCCGTGTAATTGGCTGGGGAGATGGCGAGGGAGTGGCTGTGGTGAGGGACGGCTGTGTGTGACTGGAGGCTGTCTGAGCCGTGGCCGTGTTGAGAGACGACCCTGCGAAGACACAATGGTCTTAAAACTCTGGCAAATTTCTAAAAATGGACAGTCAAATCAGTTGGCTGCTGTATTGCGTTATTCAAGGCACTTTTGACAACATGAACCTATAATATAACCTTCATGAAAGCCAGCATAAAGTATACTTTTAATAGTTTCATTGAGGCAAGAGTAAATGTGTCTACAACCTATTTACTATTACATATTTTGCCAACATAGCAGCCAAAGGATTACAACATGAATGACTTTCATGAGGAATTATAGACATGAAATGTTTGATATGCAAGCATTGACAAAATTCAGCAATCAAGACATCGACAACGCCATGCAAAACACCAACAACGTAAATTAATGCAACAATCTGTCGGAGACCCACATTTTCAACGATAACTGCAACATTTTCAAAGTGCCAAAATAAAAGAGAAAATAAAGTGCACATACAGACATAAGGAGGACTAAAATCGTGAGGACAGAGAAAGAAAGACAGAGAGTAAGAAAGTAAATGAGATAGTTACTACTACTGCGCTCTTTGCCTAGACATAGTCGTTTCAGAGTGGACCCTATAAAAAGGTAAAACAGCACAAGACAGAAACAGTTAGGCCAGGACACACTGCACACCACACGTATGTGGACAAGCTGCTTCAAAAGCACATTCAGCTATCAAAACAATTGGGGAGAGAGAAAGAGGGAAAAGGAGGACAAGGGGTTTAAAAATCAGTGAGGAGGGCTGGAGGAAAGAGCCTATGGTGTACTCTTTAAAAAGGGCAATCATTTGTAAAGAGGACTAAGCGAAAGAAAGAGAGAGCCAACCTAACCTTGTTTTAGGATGTTAAGAGTGAAATAATTCCTGCATTTAAAGCAACAATGTCAGGATGAAAACCACAATATTTAATGCTGCTTTCTAACTCACTGAATACAACCTAAATACTTACTTTTGTTTAAATTATGGTATAAATCTGGTAAAATGCAGTCACTAACACCTAGAGGGATAGTGGGATTTTATGAGGTACCCATCCACCGTCAGTGTGTAACCTACAGCAGACGGTGGTCAGCACCACCCCAGTTTGCAGAAGCAGGCAAGTGTTCCTAAGCTTAGTAATGTCTTGTGTGGCCGGGTGCAGAAATTTAAATTCCCACTTAAAAATATAAAACAAAAGTCAGTATCAGTTTAAGTGCACAGTATATTTTAAATATTTTACCTTGTTGTCAGACAAACCTGTTTAAATTTACATTCTGGACAATGAAACTGTCCTGTGCTCTAGCAAAGTCACCAGACTCCATTGACAAAACCAATCATTTTGCTAAACTGCTGAACACAGGAGTCTCTGGTCTACAGCTGCCTCGATCGCTTGTTTGGGTTGTTTCGTGTCTTTAGTGGATCCAAACTAAACCCTCAAAATACTCTTCATGAAACAAATAACACAAACACACCAAGCAATGAATGCAGTGGTAGCCATCAACACCTGTATTTTGTGTGGCAAAATTACTGGTTATGTCAATGGGGTTTGGTTCTTCAACTAACCATATTGTCTTGACTTACCCCTGTGTAAACTTTAACAGGTTTGTCTGACAGCAAGATAGAGGTGTGTAAGGAGTATTTATATAGATTACACATATACAGACAGTTATGTATTTATGGTGGACCATTTAAAGGTTTTGTTGCTGCCCCTTCCTTCGGCATCACTTTGCTTAGGTTTTATGCGAGAACTTCTACCTACTTCTCCAGACTGTTGCTATCTCCTGTAGGTTATACACAGACTATGAAGACATACATCATACAGCCCCACTCTAATAAATCCTAACTTTTCTCCTTAATCTCTTTAAAAAATAAAGAATAAATTATTCAGAAGTATTTATTTGTAAGATTAAGGATAATTTATTGGTCTGTTAGTAGTGAGAGACCATGAAAGGATAATAGTGCTGTCTAAGAAAGGAAGACTGGAGTCTGGATTAAAAAGAGATCCCTTTGTCGATGTGACACTGCCTGTGAAACAAAATGTAAAACCAAAATAAATAAAACTTTAAACTGAAAAGCACACAGATACTAGCTGGAACTCATCAGAGTCAGCCCTTGTCAAAAACATGCAGGTAACTGAGGAGAGGTGGAAGAGATAAAAAAAAAAAAAAGATAGAAATATTGATGATACAGCCCTTCATATGGCGGAGCAAGTCTCCATCAGTGCCCTGCCTGGCGCCTGCACCATGCACGTCTTCTCCGTCCAAACATGAGGGACAGAGAGAGCTCTCCTCTATCACAGCAAAGGGCCCTGCCTATCAGGGAAGGGCTGGGAGGGGTTCTCTGTATTAGTTAACAGAGGAGTGCTGACTTGGGCAAAGTGCCTTGACTTGGGAGATGTTATAAAATCAAAATTAACAGTGGATGGAAACACACAACAAATAAATAGGGAATAAAGTCCTTGGCATTCTCTCTCACACATGTACATGTACACACTTATACAAACAGGCACACTGTCTTGTTTTGGATCTGACCTCAGGCCCATGTTTGGAGAGAACTAACCCCAGTGCACGTGGGGTCTGTTTTTTTTTTTAAAGCCGGAAGCACTGCACAAAGCATTTGTATGAAGGGGAGGGGGCGTTATACCCACAAATGAATGGTTATGAATGGATGATTGCCAGAGTACAGTTACCTATATCCAAGCTACTTGCAGCCTTGGTATTAGAGGCCACACAGATGGATCTATAAGAAGCATGCACACCCTGGAAATGTTTCCTTTTCAATCTTGTCAAGAAACCTCATGTTGTCCAGACTATTTGTGGCCATCCTGAAATAATATAACCAGTTAAATTTTGTTCTCTCTGACCACCAGTGCATCTTACCTGGAGGATTTACACCAGTATCCTTTTGAGGAATAATGATGAACAGAACAGCTCTCGACAGGTTGGCTGCAGAAAACCAGCAACATTATATTCTGCAAGATAAAATTACTGTTTTGTCAATGAAGTCTGGTAGATTTGGATCGATATAACTGCTTAGGTTTCCTGTCAGAAAGGGCTGTCAGAGGGTCAAGTAAAGTGGTAAAATACTCTATATTTAGCTTACAGTGTAACTGATAAGGATGTTTGAAGGTGGGCAATTTTTAACTGGCTAAAATATGTTTTAGTCATCCACAGCAGTACATGGCTTCGCTCAGCCTTGGTACTCCTGCTTTTCCAAAATGGAGACATGCTGACTGCTATCTACTGTAGGAAATACACTGACTATGGATAAGATCCCTTTAAAACGCTACTCCAAAAAAGAAAAAAATCACACATAATAGCAAATCTTGTAGTATCTCTTGAATGGAATTGAACTAAAATCCTGATATATATGAAGGCCCTTTCAAAGAACCACAGTTCACAAATTGATTCCAGTCATTTTAAATCCAGCAGCCTTAAGTTGTTAAATAGAAGCTCCTACAGAACCTCCATCAACAAGAGGGTGCCAGTATGTATCATTAAAAGTCTCAGCTTGAGCTCTTGCCAGAAGGTGACAAATATGACTAGAAACCATATCTACCATTAAATGCCATTATTACATCACTTACAATGTTTAATGGCAGTAACAGGTGAGGAAACTTTCAGCAGTCTCATAAGCTAAAACACCGGCTATGCAGAAATGTGACCTGCTTCATTAACTGTTGTAGATGAGAAGGAAACATTTCCTGGCTGCACAGGCTTTTTATTCTAGTGCCTTTGTGTGAGCTAGACGAACTAGACTCGGTTCACATGACTTTTGAATTCCAACATCACTCGTGGATGTGATGGATATCCTCTGGTGTTCAGTAGGAAAATGTTAAACATAATACAAGCTTTGAGGTAATTAAATGAGGGGGGGTAGGGTAGGAATAGAAAATGGGTTGTGTGGTGTCCTGTGAGGGGGGTGGAATAGAAGATCTACTGTATGACATATAAAGAAAATTTTAACAAATGGCTGATAGAAGAGAGAGGTTGAATAAAGAAAAGATGGAAATGAGTGAGGGAAATAGAAAAGAACAAATACAAACAGATGGACAGAGACACAGGTCCACTGAGGAATCTAGTGCGTGGTTTGCTACTAGATTTATAGGTGACTCTCTCTGACGTTTGGTGGTAAACCGTCCAGCCTGTAAAAATGAATATAAGAGGGAAGAAGAGAAGAAACAAGAGAGACACTCTGTAAAAGTGTATTGAGACTGGGATGAGAAACCCCCACCATCAAAAGCACCAGAAAAAGGATACTAAGAAGGAGTGCACGATATGCAGAATTGCCTACATTATCTGGTGATTAATGAGAAATTTTAACCTATAATTACAACTGAAAACAGAAAGTGTTATTAGGAGAGCTGGAAAACTAGCGGGTAAGGGTTTTGTGGTCTGTGCTCAGGTTGTGACCCTAATATTCTTGGTTTGACTATAATATATTGGTAATTAAAGTGCTTAAAGTAAGCACTTTGCACCAGTACACTAGAACTAAATAAAATAAGGAAATATCTATTTTTAAAGAAAATTTAAATTAAACATTGCATCAAAACCATCAACTAATTTCAATAATGCATTAAAATATATTTACAGAAAAGAAATTGCATTTGGACAGCATTTGATAGAAAGAAATCAGTTAGTTAGAAGAAAACACAAAACAGACTGACTGAGAATACATCTAAAAAAAATATTTTAGACAAAAACCTACATTCAGCAGCTGCACAAAGCTGCAAAAAAAATTATAAAAGGAAATAAAAAAGTGCAGCAAGTCAGAGTTCTTGGCTCTGATGGAAAGATGGCACATACCAGGACTCAATACACATATTGATATACAACCCTAACCCTCAACCTGACAGATGCTAGCAGTCTTTCAGTAATTGTTTATGTTATGCATATGGCTGAACTGTTATATGTAGTATTCTATGTGGTCCTACACACATAAGGTGTGTTTGTGTATGCTATACTTTGAAATGTGACTCTTAAAAAATGGTCTATTGAAAGCATGGACAACAATAACACTTTGTTAAGCATTTACCTTAGTCCTAGTAGCTGTTTTGTAGATAGCATGTCATATCCACACACACACACATCAGCATGCACATGAACCTATGTGTACCTTGTCCAGGGCCGGCTTGGTTGGCCGTTCCATCACTGTGTAGTCCAGCGTAGATGTTGTCTGAGGAGAAAGAGCCCTTCAAGGAACAGGGTTGCTGGGTGTGGACCTGTTCTTGGGTGGCAGCAGGCTGACTGCTGGAGCTAGAGCTGCCACTGGAGTGGGCAGAGCCATCTGACAGGATTGAACTTTTAGCTGGGGAGCTGGATGAACTGGCACCACTCTCACCTTGAAACAAAAAAAAAAGAAAAGAAAAAAGAAACAGAATAAAAGTGTGAGTCACAGTGAATCACTCTGTGAATCACACACTCCTACAGTTTTCTGAGCCTGACGCCATTCCTGTGTTTTCCACTTGTGTGCTTTCAGACTAAAACTGCACACCCATACACACATATAATCATATACACCACTTGTCACCCCACCATCTGAGCCCACACACCTTTCCTCTCTGTGGAGGTGTTAAGATTGTTTTTGAGCTGCTGCACCATAGGATTGAGCAGCTTTCCAGCCTTCAGCTTGTGTTTGCTGGCCCGGCGCCTGCGGCCACTTGGGGGTGCAGCATGGAGCAGGCCGACGTTGGGAGGCAGCGTTTTGCCCAGCTCCGTGTACAGACGCTCAATCTCATTCCTCTGGAACGCCTGCAGCTCAGAGATCTCCTTCATGTGTCTAGTGAGAAGGTACAAGGGAGAGAACAGACAGAAAAAAACTGGCTGAAAGTCAATTTCACCATATTTTTTCCTCCATCATCTCTTTCCAAACATTCCCTCAGTATTTTACTCTCTAGAGTCCAATAAAGCTTCTGTCATTAGAGCTTGCAGTCACAATACCTGCATCAAGGGACATTCCTGTTAACTGTTTACTGTTAACAGATTCCTCAGTCAGTGTTCAAAAACATCTCCACTTCTTTCAGAAAGAAAACTTGTAAACTTGACTAACAATTTTTAAATTCATCTGATTATTTGTGGCCTTCTACATGATCATTAATAGTTATTAAAAAACACTGGCAGCAACACAAAAAGACAACAACACTGTTGTGATGTTATCATAAAATGTTGAATTTTAGTTAATCGTGCATTTGGTTTTGCAGCATTTGCATCTAGCAGCAGAAATTAGCAGTCAAAGCAATGTGTCATGTACATACGAGTTAAATAATGCTCATTGCACCTGTTCCTGCACCAAATTTACTGCTACCAAAAATGAATGTCATAATTTTAGCACAGACTGTCTGCTTCTTCAAAATTCCTGCTATTTTGGCAAGTTACTAACACCTTTTTCATTACAACCATTAATTCTTTTCTGCCAAATGCCACGGTCAGAAAAAAATAATTTTACGATTAAAAAAAAAAAAAAAAAAAAAAAATGTAACACATGAGTGCAGCTGTGGTTGAATGCAAATGTGTGCAAGTTTACTTTTCTCTCAGCTTCTGCAGTTCTTTCTTCATGTCTGCATCCTCAAACTCAGAGTCATTGTCACTGCTGATGTAGGATGAGTGGGCATGCCCAGTAGAAGGAGATGGAGCATGACCATTCATTGCCACAGGCTGTCGGCTCGGTGAATCAGAGCTCTGTTCACTTTTGCTCCGACCAGAGCGCCGCAGGAAGGCCACTGCCCTCTTCATGAGGTCGCTTCCACTGTGCTCAGACAGGGCATGTGCTGGGGGAGCAGGGTGGGCAGGAGGAAGGGCTATGCTGCTGCTGTCCTCATCTGCTGAGTCAGAGTAGAGGTGAGAGGAGTGGTGGTAGCTGTGATGGGTGGGTGTATCGATCGTCTGGGCCCGGGGGATATGCCTCGGGGTGACATCGGGACTGGAAGTGGGGGTGGCGTGGTAAAAATTTGGTGGGGCAGAGTAACGGTTACTGCTGTGGGGTTTGGATGCTCCTGCATTCTCTTGATCAGGTGCAGAAGTCACAGAAACTCTGCCCACAGCCACAAAGTCCTTCTCTTTCCTGCTTTGGCCATGAGTCTGACTGTGAGACCCTCCGGATCCACTAGAGGGTGCTGGGGAACTACAGGTGCTGCGGCTGGTCCTGCTTTTCTCTAAACGACAAATGACATCCTTTGGAGTGGGTATGATCTGAAG
>JAOWBC010001714.1:17618019-17635607 GCA_028566105.1 Hypoplectrus providencianus
CTACAGATTCGCTAGCTTGTCAATATCACTTGTTAGCTTGTCGGAGACGGTTGTAAGGGAAACAGCTGTCATGTAACCGTGGTGTAGTTCGCTAAAGTATAATGATAGCTTTTTACTATCATTAATTCCAATTAAAAAATAAAAAATAAAAGTGGTGTTTATTTGTTAAGATCATCCTGTACAACAAAACGCGCATGCATCAAAAGTATTTGCCACAGAGCTTATTTTCTTCAATGATCCAGAGTCAAATGCAAAAATCCTATGGGCAAATTCTCAGTAGACCCCATGGCGAAGCTACTTCCAGGTTGGACTACAAAATATGTAATTTTGTTTGCTCTCTTAATGGAAACCAAAGCGATTTGTCTGCTACTGTGACGTACCACTCCAACAGCCCCGGTAACTTGCTGCTCTCTGGCACAGAATCTATCTTTGCAGTCCTCAAGGGGTTCTTGGTTCCCAACCAAACTGCCATTCAGGAGATGTCTCTTGAGGCTGCCGTCTCCATAACTGCGGGCAGGCCTGTGGGCAGCTGTAGGGTGCAGCCAGGAGGCTTGGGTGGGTATGGTGGGACAAGGGGCTGCTTTGCGGCTGATAATATTGAACAGGGACTGCTGCAGCAGAGAGAAATCTGAACATTCACCTAAACCTTTCAGTCGTCCATGACCAGGGGGGGTCATTGTTCCCCCAGAGGAATGGTTTGGTCTATATTCACATGGACAGTGGTGTCCTTGCATGGCAACTGAGGGGCGTGACCTCAGAAGAAGCAAAGAAAGGCATGCTTGGCACATGTGACCATTATGCATTGCAAAATGGTTGTGATGATGAGAGGACAGACTGAGCAGACTACTCAGGTCAGAGTGTCTGCGTCCGCTCTGTACAGGAAGTGTTAAGTTTTCACTGGTGGCCTCAGATGATGGCCGGATGCTGGTGTCACTAAAGCGACGGTACTCAGAAGCAGATGAGACAGGGAAGTCCTGCAGGACTTGCAGGGAACTCTGGGAAGGGAACCCATCCTTAGCCTCAGAGTAGAGCTCAGGGGGGCTGAGTTCCAACTCAGTCTCTGGTACAGTCGGGTTGGGGCTCATGGATCTCTGGGACTGAATGAGGGCACGGAGTTGAGCAATGTTGTTTGCCCTTTGAGTGTCAATAACAGGGGCACTTCCTCTCCTGGTTGCAGCTCCCAAACGAGTCCTGAGCTCTGGGCTCAGAGTTGACCCCAATACCTCACCTCTTTCATAGGAGTGAAGTCGGTCTGTTAGGAGAGGGCTACTGCTCCGGCACTGATCAAAGAGTAACCCAAAAGCAAAACACATGTTACTCAAAATAAAAGATAATAACAAACAACAGCTTTATGATGAGATGAGGATGAAAAAACATGTGTACAACAACACATGGATATATGAGACAGACATGTGCATGCCCCATGCATAACTGTATTAAGTAAGACTGATATGTCAACATGGAAATGTGTTGACGGTGCAGAAGAATAATTCTCTTGTGTATGGAAATAGTTCCAAGGCCACATGAGCAATGGCTGCTTTCAGTGACTGTGTGTATTTTAATAAATCTCAATGTACATGGTCCACCTGGGTGTGTATACTCATGATACAGACCTGCTGTGTTGCCATAGTAATAGGCTCCAGCAGGGACTGGTAGAGGACACTCTGCTGACTGCTGTGGGAGTCTGAGTACACAGTGGAGCCCATGCCACTATCAAGCGTGCTGTCTGCTGCAGAGATACACAAATCAAGAGAGTCATATAAAAGTCACACATTATGCACATGTGTTTCTGAGTGGGGGAGGATAGCTTCTCTTACATGTCACTGAGGTGGCACTGGCAGGCAGGTTACGCAGTCTGTTGTGCTGGTCTGCCTCTGTCTCTTCTGGTTCCAGCAAGGGCTGTCCTACATGTGCAGCCCCAGCAGAGATGCCCTGAGATGACATCATTTGGACCCTGTGCCCCCCTTCACCTTGTTCCATTGGAGCTGAAGCAGACACTGTTCTCTCTCTTCTCCATTTGATCAGTGCCACACGGTCCCTGATCGACTTTCCCACAGTCTTAGCATCACTCTCGTGGAAGAAGCCAGACTCCACCTGACAAAGAAAAGGGAAGAGCATGACTTCCAGGATATTTTTAGCATGGAGCATGTGAGAGAAGAGAGCACATTGTGTGAGGGAGGGAAAAAGAGCAAGAAAAGGAAGGAATAGAAAATCTATTTCAAGGGGATCAGAGCAGTGGGGAACGATTCCTTTTGTCAGCAGCCCTGCTCATTGTTCACAACAGAAATGTCTGGACTGTTCATCCAGATGTTCATCTGCAAATAACAATGTTCTGAGGCACAAAGCATATAACCCTAACCATAACATGCTACAATATTTAAAATAAAGCTGTGTTGTGCATGTTAAACCTACTTCTATTTTAAATTCCCCTTTAGACACACTGAATATAAATATATTGAGAGAGAAGTGCAAGCTGGCAGTGGCTCACGGAATAAAATATAATGAGTTTTGATGTCGAATCTATTTTCTCCATTAAAAGAAACATCTGAGAGATTCAGCAGACTCAGACTAAGATGAGGAGTCTGTTGTAAACCAAAATCTGCGCGAGTAAGCTTATCAGAATAATAAGTGTAGTTAGCATCTTTCATCTTTTATGACCAGTAACTGGCAGAGGCTGGCACAGCTTTAGTGGTTGTTAAACAGGCAGTAATATCTGCTATGATGTGTGCTTTCACTGTCTGAATTTACAAGTCAGTTTCTGGTTTCTTATACAGTGTTTGCATATTAGACAGCAATTGGCTTTAGAAGTTGCGACATACTGGACATAATGGAAACATGCTGGCCCTACAATCTCATTGCGCTGTTGGTCAAAATGTCTGCTCTCATGCCCAAGGCAACTGTTAAGAGAGGAGAAGAGATGTGTGGGAGAGAATGAGAGAGCACCAATGGGAAGGAAAATGATGGATAAAACAAGAGACCAAAAAGGAGAAGGCCAGGAAAGCAGATTCTCACTCATTGTTTCACTGACTACATCTACATGCAATAAATACGACATGTTGAGCCTTGTTTCCAAAAAGCAAATATTTCTACGAAGCTGTTTCTATGGTTAATGAAAATGAACAATCCTCATTCTGAATTAATGATTGCCTACCTCAATATTGCAGTATTGTAATAGAAAAATGGTAAAATATGTGTGCAGCTAAATGTAGTAACTGTCACTGGGAGCAGTCACCAGTTAAAGAAAGACGAAGGACAAATGTACTGTAGACTTTTTGTGCAAAATTCAATAACACATTGCAGATCCTTCCAGCCCTGATGCAATAAATAGAACAAACATAAAATTGCTGTCAAAGCAAGTTTGTTTGAAAGCATTTTGAATAGTCCTGGTCCCTGTAGTATTTCTGATAATGTGTACCCATTTAATTTTTTCCACCAAAGCCTGTTAGAAGCAAAGCCTTATAATGACTATATCACAAGTTTGAGCTATGTTAACTCAACCTCTCTTAATCCCATACTCCATGTTTCCATTTTTTTTGCAGGGCCTGTGGGTGCCTTATCTGATGGTGTTCACAAGAGAAAACAATGTCAACAAAAGTAAAAAAACAAAACTGCAATCAGTGTGTTCCTGGAAGAACAGAGTAAGTTATCTCCAGCAATCTGCATTGAGTGCATTCCCCAATGATGAGCTACAAGTAATTCCACTGGCTACAACACACTTAGCGAGAAAGAGATGCAAAGTAAGATTAACTGTATAACAGGATGGGCCAAAGCTAAATTATTACTTTAACTAAAATTAGGAAATGGATTTTGAAAAAAGTTTGGGAACCATGTCATACAGCAGACATCCCAATGTAAAACAAAGAAGTACACAAGTATTTTATCTGATTCATCTTCAAACATTCACTTACCATTTCTTGCGCCACAACTTCAGGGACTTCCTTTTCCAGGTCGAATGTGAACTCAATGGCTCCACTCTCCTTGTACTTCCCTTTTAACTTTTTGTGGTCCTCCACCCACAGTTTCAGAGCTATAGAGTCCTTTTTCCCATCATCCTCCTCAGCTAGCTCCACCCTTACGCCTGTGTCCTCAGCAAAGAAAGCATGGTTCAGCAGGTCCTTGATGGTGTACCTGGAAGAAGGAACACTCAAAGCTTCAACACTCGGGAACAAATGTGTGCTTCATATTGTCTGTAAAGTACATTGTTTTCAGAGTTGGCATCAATATACCTTGCTGTGAATAATGCTGGTGGATAAGACATTTAATTGTGAAGAGAACTAATGATATATCAAATTGGAGGAAGCACAATTTGTGTTGAAAGCAAAACATGTCAAAATAAGATAAACAATGCTTACTAATTAATGTAGTAGGTATGGTGGTGTCAAAATATAATGGCCTGCAAAGTGTACTTTTAAAACTAAAGTAAAAAAGTGTCTTGTTACAGATCCTTGCAAAGAAAAGAAAATACATTTTAAAAATGCGTGGAGAGTAATGATGCAAAATAAAAATAAATCCCTCCACTATTGTGAATAATGCTGCTATTGCAATATTAAGTCAGTTATCACAATCAGAGTTTATTTCCTTATTGTGCAGGCATGACGTGGACATGCATGACCTTTGCTGCAGAGATGGAGCCACGGAAGTCACTCACAGAATCCAATCATGCTTCAATAAAAAAAGCCACTGGAAGCTAATTAAGGGTTATTTTCCCCTCTGTACACAAAGTCATTATGTAACAGAAATTGAAAGACATCCTGCAGATATGGTGGGAGACTGCAGTGCTGCTGAGAGCCAAACTGTCAGCACCACAGAAATGAAGTGGGGGAGGTGAGACAAGGCTTGAAAGATGAGAGGGCACCTTGTGGGCCTTTTGCCTGGACACTGGACAATGATGGGCACAGTCACTCACCGCTCCTCTTTCTTTTGGCAGATGCACTCCCCAATAATCTCCTTAATTTCAGGATCCATGACCTTGTTGTAGCTGGCTGGCTTCACTCCCTGAGGAAAAGGAAATACAAACAAAATGCTAAGGATACAGCATGAAAGAATACTATGTTGATGAAAAAAGATTACAAAGGGAATACAAAGGGAAGAAATCGAGGGGATGTTTTTTGTAATCTTCCACCCTCAATCTGATCTTTTAAGCATCGGACACTCACACCCTGTAGGGCTTGTACAACATGACAGAGCATGGCAACAATGGTCAGTTCAAATCCATGTCAACTGCAATGGATGCAAAAAACATAACACTATCCAATGAAACGTTTCATACCTTTACTGCCGAACAGACAGCAATTAAAGCTTATCACACACAATCCATCGTAATTTTCAGACAGGACTGAGTGTGAGTGAGTTTGTTGGTGTGGGTGTGCTAGAGCAGCTGTCTCCTGCTTTTACTTCAGGAGAGGCAGTGGTCTTGAGTCTGCTCTGGTTCCTGATATTGTTTTAAATGTGAACTATAATTAAAATAAAGCTGGCCTTAATTACAATCATAGTCATTTGACTGTATGGATGGACTGTGATAGCAGTAGTGATTAGACATTTTTCATTCTCTTTCAAACTGTGATGTTTGCTTATACCCAATAGATTTTTATCATGATATTAGTACTTTTAAACTGTGTAATTCCTGGTAATACTACTTTTTTTTTTTTTAGCTCAGAACTCTTGACCTAATTTTCTGCCTCTGTATAATAAAATAGTTGCAACCTCTGGATTAACATTCCTACCTATTATGCAGTTAGATGCTGTATATGCTCAGGGAGTAGTATACAGCTATCAGGGTTTCTCTTTGATCAATCTCCTATTAATATCCTGCAGTGGTCCCTGCAGGGCACTCCAATATGCATACAGAAACAATGCAGAGAACTGTATCTAGAAACAGCTGATGCTGCCTGACCATTAATATGGGCATCGAGGCCTTCTCATCTTAAACAGCAGGTGAAAGAGTCATCTCTCAGATTCCCACACTGCCAAGGCTCAGGCATGGAAAATCAATACTCTTCATCAAATCAAGAACACTATCATGACTTTAGACAACCCCTAATAGAGAAACAGTTTGCAGCATGTTTTGCTTGCAGAGACAAGCTCATTGAAATGGAATGGAACACAGCCTTTAGGCTTTATCTAAAAAACAAAGGAGATTTGGACTCCCTCTGTGACACCATATGGCTCATTAGATTCTTCACCCGAGAAACTGAGCAGAGCAGATCTTGTACTCTGAGACACTGCTGCATTTCTGCAATTTAAAACATTGTGGACTTTTTGTGGTAATGCATCTAAAATATCCCTGACATCACTGCATCCTATTGCACAAGCTCTCTCCTGAGTTATTAAAAAATGCATGATACAAGCAAGGCCTCATTTATAAGACTGTGCATAAACAAGTTTTTTTTTTTTTTGCTGTCACTTATAGAAACCACAATTATAGAGATACCACCTGCACAGCAGCACTTCTCTTGTAGGTGCTCTGCTGGCATAGGATAAGCCACAGTTTGATTATTGAGTTGCACTATGCTAGGAAAAAAATATTTGATTATTCTGTTACTGATATCTTAATACTAATGATACTTTTGTAAAGTTATGAATTGTTATATTGGCTAAGTTGTTGAATACAGTATGAGAGACAGCTAATGCTTCAATTTGTCTTTATATAGATACATACATATAATAGCACAATTGTTTCTTGTTATTTAATATTATAAAACAATATATTATATTGCCTATGCTATTAAAACAAGGCCAGGGTCACCAATCTTAATCTGTTATAATTTTGAAGTACTAAATATATCGATTTGAAATTTACAGTCAGTGAAATATTTTCCGTAAATTTCCTGTGTCTGGAACAAACTGAAAACATATAGAAGTATCTGCACTCACACTAGTCACTTTGCGGTATATCTGTGCAGCATTTTGACACTCGGAGTAGGGATATTCCGAGGTGGCCATCTCGAGCATACACATCCCGAAAGCGTAGACATCCACAGCCTCATCGTAGTGTTCCTCATACATCTCTGGAGCCATGAACTCAGGGGTGCCTAAAGAGAGAATAGTGCTCAGTGGATATGTAATTTACGTCTTAACTGTAAGCCCCATTAATCCGCCCATCTACATTTCAAAGTCTTCTACCTATGACGCTCTTAGCAAAGGAAGCTGCCTTGAGGGTTGCCAGTCCTAAATCCCCGATCTTGACTGAGCCTGTAGGTCCAGTAATAAAGATGTTGTCACATTTAAGGTCCCTGTGGATGATGGGAGGAGTCCTGGTGTGGAGGAAGTGAAGGCCTTTCAGGATCTGTCTGCACCAGCTCCTCAGCACCTTTGGCTTCATTACCTTGAAACGCTTTAGATAGCTGTCAGAAGCAGAAAGAAACATGTTCACATGAGTTGAAAAAAACAAAACAAAAAAACAAAAACACATACCCAGTAAAAATAAAGACTGATTTTCTGGGACAAACTCTAAAAATGGCAAGTGAAAATGTCTCTTTATCCTGTGTAAAAATCAGTCGAAGGCACAAATGGTTAATTCATTGTGCAATGTTTTCTTTTCACTTGTGTGTTATTACAGTAATTGCCTTCAACAGTACTCACGTTTTTAACGTCCCTGATGTCATGAGCTCTGTTACCAAAACAATGCACTTCTTCCCTTTAAGGGGTGACTCCCAAAAGTCATAGAAACGGACAATGTTTGGATGTTGTAGACCTTTCAACATCTCTGCCTCCTCCTTGAAGCGCTGACGTTCCACTTTTGACAGCTTGCGATCCTGAAGAAGAGATGACAGATGCAGCAGAAAGAAATAATGAATATGAAGCACTAATGATAAGAAACTTACAACATATTTGCTTCACAAGAAACTACCAGATGGAAGAGGCAGCTGCCTTGGAGGCTCTTCCCTGCACATTTAAATTCATGCATCCAGTATGTTTGAGTAACTGGGATAGTAAGAGGGAGTGTGAAGGAGGTCAGTGTCAGTCTTTGAGCAAAATACACTTCTCTAATTGGACCATATGAATATCAGGGTTGATAACAGTCAGCACTTTTTTGAGGTGGTAAGACGCTTTTGTTTACAACATGGAAAACAATTTTTAAAAAGTTGTTGCCATCTTTGTTTGACACTGTTTCAAACTAGGAGCCAAATTTCTTTGTGTATTAGTAAAGGCACAACTCCTTAGATACACTGTGCTTTGGCTGGGCAGCAGAAGCTTGAGTGCAAAGTATCCTTGTTCATGGAGACACTGCTGGCATGGCTCCACAGGAGAACTCAGCTATCTTGGTCAGTAAAACATGCACTGAGGAAAGAACTGCTCCAGTGGACTACATTTACATTAACTATAAATGCTGATTTAACATCCACATAAAAGGTGGCAATTTTTCCATTATGCATCAAGATAATTCAACGTAAAATATTATGCATGTCAGCATATATTTCTATGATTTTCTAGGTTTAATACTTGTCAAATATAAACTCTAATTTGTAATGTCTAATTTTTTCCAGAATCAGAGGCTGTTGAAAGAGACATTAAGGGCTGACAAGAATGACTGTGGGGAGAATAAACCCACACATTAACATGGTCACACCCACTACACACTGCAGCTAAAGGTTACGTGACATCGATCTTTTCCGCCCCCCCACCCCATCATCTCCTTCACTTGCTTGCTCACTCACTCATCCACTACCTTGTGCTCCTTTACCACCCTCCCCCATATCTGCAATCCGTCGCTGCACCCCTAACACCAACCACTCCCTTCTCCATAACCAAACATCCACCACACTCACAGAAACACATCTTCGGTTAGCCCTCCCTCTCAATCCCTCCCTTCACATTTCTCTGTAAGGTTGACCCCACTCAGAGAGCACCTTGCTCTAGGTAGCGCCAAGGGGTTCTTTACTGCGATTTTATTTTCATCAAAAAAACAAAACAAAACAAAAGACCACAGCAGTGACTTATGTAACAAACACGTACATACACTCAGCACAGAGCGTGGACTAAAAGCAGGACCCCACCCCTCACAGAGACAGACGACACTGACGGCGGAATGCGATGAACACAACCTAGCGAGATCTAATCTATTTAATTATTCAGCCACAGTGAACTCCCTGTGAGATGAAACTGCGGAACAAATACAAAATCAGCCTGAATAACAAAAATTAACAATGAAGCAAGATGTGCTGAGATGCCATGTGTTGAGAGGTGTAGTGATATGATGATAATGCATGGTATGTGTGTAAATGTGGCATGTTAGGTTTGTGTGTGGGGGGTGGGGATTTTCACTGCACTCTTCTAAAGTCCCATGAATAATTCAGTTCTGCAGAGAACCTTTTCTACTGAGGCGAGCAGAGCTATGAAGGGCTGGGGCCGCCCAAGTTGGGCTGGGTTATCCCCATGTGCTCTTTGCTGAACAAGAGCAGCACATGGACTGAAGTTTACCTGAAACACAGGTCAAAAAGAAGAAAGAGACAGGCAAAATTTAACCCTCGAGCACTGCAGCATTCCTTCCTGTAGTTGACACTCTTCTCTTCCTCCCACATTACTATTTTATTTATCTTTCTCCCCCCTCATCTCTGCATTCATCTTTCAGGAATCCCGCTGCTATTTCTAAATAACCCCCTCCTCCCCCACCACAGAGTGTTCCCCGAGTCCCAATCATCCTCCACACATTTGCACACTTCCATTCGTTCATTCCACTGTCTGTTTTGCCTCTCAACAGACATTGGGGCTTCTGCATAATTCAGCAGCCACATGTAGCCTCAGAGGTGTTGTGCACAGCATGGCGAGATACACAGACAGATACATATGCACACTGAGACACTAAAAGAATGTCACTCCCAGGACACACATACCAGACAAAGGGATATCATGGAAGCATCAGTATATGCAATTCACTAATTGCTTCCTCGCCTCTGTGAGGGATGTGAGCATTTCACAAATGTGACTCGTGATTGAATTACATTTCAAAACTGGACTGCAATGCCATCGAATCATCTAGTGTTTCTGCGCATGCATGTTTTCAGAACCTTGTCAAGCCTCTACTGTAAACATGACTAAAGAAAAGGCTCAACTGGCAACAGCAGTGTGGAGCCGCCCAGGCAGGGCTAAACACACACACACACACAAAACCATACTGCAGCAGCGACAGAAAAATAGATTGTGACATTAGCAGGAAGCAATCTATAAAGCTGTGCCAGAGTCTGCTGCCACCCACTACATCTGTGTGCTTCTGGACTATATTAGCTCCCCTGCTCTGGCAGCTCATATAGCTACACAAACATATCAGACCAGGTAATAGATTAAAATATTAGTCCTGGGAACTTTTCAGCCTAATGTACCATGTAATGGCAAAACTATGTGTTCAAATCTAGTTCCTGGCATAATGTCACATGTTATTGCATGCTGTCCATTTAAAAAGAAAGCACCCTTAATGTTAAAGAAATTTTTATAAGCTCAGCTATTTTCCATGAGGACTCTTTGGGTAGACAACCTTGCAGCTATAGATGATTTTTTTTTTTTTTTTTTTTTTTAATAAATAAGGTACTGGCAGTTTCCCGGTCCGCTCTATGAGCTGAGCTTGACACAAACTCTGCCTTAGTTTGAAGCTTGAATTCCAGTGAGGCCAGGTATGCTACACAATGTACGGTATGTACTGTAGATGGTATCACTCCAGGTGCCTTACATTGCCAGCAGACTGGATATTTTCCTTAATCAGTACAATTCTAAGCAAAGTCAACTTTTACCCAAGTGTATCTAGACACTTGTGAAGCAACGCATGTTTGAGTTTCTAAGTGCAAATACTGCATGAAAAAGTGACCATGCTGTTGCTGAAACTGACATGACAAGTATAAAATTTAACTGAAGAATGTGATGTGACCATGTTAATGAAAAAACAAACCAGGAAGCTAATCTGTGTAATGTAGTCATCATCGCTAATCAACCTTTATAACTGGCCTATTAAACTCAAGCAGAGAGCACGGAAAATAAAACACATAGTGTGACATAAATCTGTCAAACAATGAGCATCTTTCATGTGAAAATCATTCTGGTGTATCCAGCTCTCTAAAAGACACAAGTACTGACAGCAAAGAGATCCGAGAGCATGTCTAATGATGTACCATTTAATCTGAGTTTCTGCCATGAACAGAAGCATAAAAAACAACTTGCTATGCTCAAACATCGCAAACACATATGGTGACTGCAGACATGCATTGCTGGCACAGTTGTGTGTAGAAAGGTGAGTCAAAACATTTCTTCACTGACAACACAATGACGCAGTACATTTTCCTGCATTGATTGCACTTTTTGCTTGGTAAAAAACAAAATTGTGAGGTGCCAAGGGATTGAGGGGGCTATATCAGGATGAGTGTCTACTATTGATTACCCACTAATAGAATGAGACTGCCCCTGGAGGAGGAGCTGTCAGGCCAAAGAGTGTGGAGGCAGGCCACCTCACTGGAGCATCAATCTAAAAAACATCTGACAGACTCATATCAGTGCACACAAACAAAGTGAGTGATAGATGCTGATGGTGTTCTCAAACGGAAAAAACCCCAAAACTTTTTATACACAAATTCTGCAGTATTGTGGGTAGTGTTTTAACAAGTTTTATCTCTTTATTGTCATCATACACACTGACACCCCACATATCTTTTTTGCAGTTCTAAGATTCATGACATTTATGAGGACGGATTCTTCGCAACTCATAACTGAAATTGGATGCCCAAAAATTAAGGGTGAGAATAATCTTCCACAAGCCAACACAGCCTAGAGCAACTGTTATACACAGGAGAAAGACAAAAGATTAAATTATGAAAATTTTTAAATACAAGTTGATAAATCACTTGTGATATTCTGAAACATGGGAAGAAAAGAAAACATTTAAAAAATGTTTTGAGTTATTCCGGAATTACTGGGCTTTCCTCAACAAATAAAGATATGTACCGAGCCCTATTGGTTTTCTCAACCCAGCAGCTCTCATCCAATGATAATGCAACTTTTTATTGTTGTGGTTGTTTACGTTTGCATCTGAAGTTGTAATTGTACTGTAAACGATGAGGCCAGGTTTGCTACACTTGCGGACTAGCAGATGGGTTCTGAGACTTTCATTTGTGTGTTGCTGTGTTAAAAAACGATCAAAAATTATTATTAACATTGTACAGGAATGGATCATTATTTTCTACTTCAGAAAAGACCCTTTAAGAATGAAGTATATTTCTTCTGGCTCAACGCTTAGTAGTTAAAACATAACATAAAAGAAAAGAGCCTGGTAGCAAATCACAGAGGTGGAGATTGCAGACTTTACTGTCTAGTAAGAAATCCCAGGAGCATAATGTTTTTGGACATTGGCCCAGATGAGTCTATAAAATGACCAAGCAGCTGATTCAAGTCGCCATCTAAACACTATCCTGTCCATCTGACCTCATGCTTGTTATTCTCACCCCTGATGAGAGCAGAATAGTTCACAGGTTTAACCCAATATTTAAATCTCTTAAAAATCAGTCAAGCAGTGAAATATACAACTGGATGAATAAACTTATTTGTGAAGTGCAATAGGTTTCTGCTAAATTACATGCCTTAAAAAAAGTAATCAATGTCAGCTACAACTCTGTAAATGTGCCGAATTACAATTTTCTTTGTTCCCCTATTAAGTTGGCCCGTTCTTGATCCTTGGTTAACGAGGAGCAGATTAGCATCATTTCGGTTTAGTAACAATAATGTGACAGAGATTTATTTTTAAACAACTTGTCAACACTTTTACTATGAAACCTAGACAGCTAAACCCAGTGTGCTTGATATGTCACAACACTTGGCTTAGGAGATTAACGTGAAAATATTTCACCCCAGGATGTACTTATAAATGAAAACTAAAACCGGACTGTGTTGAAATCCTAAAGACATTCATAAAGTAAGCCTGTACAGATTCTTCACACTTGTACACACACACCTGACCACCCTGAAACCTCAGAGTCACAAGGCCTTGGTATAGCTTTTTAACAATCAAAACCCTCGGTTCAGTCACAATAACAATGTGATGCATTATTGATCCATGCAGGATGATTCTCTTTACTGGAGGTTTTGAATTATACAAAATACCACTCCTTAAATCTGTGACTTATTCATGGCTGAGACATTTCAACAATGAGGATTTTTTGGAATTACAGGACACGAACCTTAGCTGCCAGATTTAAGCAGGTGAGCAGAATTACTTGGCCACCGTGCCACCCTCTGCACCCATCCTCCATAACAAATGACTATTGCAGTTCTTCCGCTGCCGTAACATAAGCTGATGCAGGGCGAGCCATGAGCCAGCAGACTGCCCACAGCTGAAAAGTGCCCCATCAGTCATGACTGCAGGAGCATTTGACCAGCAGCTGTGCCAGTAACTCTGTTGTCTCCATTTCCACTGTTACCCAGCTGTGCTAAATGACATACAGGCACAGTATAACTTTTGAAATGAGGAAGAGCTGGACGCTATTAAGCTGCAAAAATGTATATGCATCACAGATAGCTGATCCTGTCTACTCAGACTCCTCCTTCATTGACTTGCAGCACTGGTAAAATTTGCCAATGGCCAAATGACTACTCAGCTGTATGGGCGTGAAGGGATTCAGTGAGTTCAGTAAAAGATGAGATAAGGAGAAGTTATGAGGAGGATGTGTGTGACAGACACTACCACACCCTCGGCAGCACAAGTTTACAGGAAAGAAACAGCAGAACAACAAAGCATTATGTCACAGTGGAAGACCATAGTGGAATTTACTGCATTGGTGTTGAAGTGTGTGTGTCAGTCTGACTGACTGTGACCGGGAGTTAGCCAATGTGGATTAGGCCATACAAACCTCCTATAAACCTCTTTTCCTGTCACAGACTAAATGCGTATGCTGACAAACAAACAGTTCTTTGACACAGAGATAAAGGAACAAAAATGTCCAATTACATACTTGCCTCCTCAAAAAGACTAAAGCTCCTTATGCAATGGCAAAAAAACAAAACTGCTGACTGATCACATTTGTGTTTAGAATGTGAATAATGCTTGGTTTTTAGAGGCCAATGCTGAAATTAATATGTTTAAAGAATTTGTCAAATGTATGACAAATTATATATAATGAGCTATAAGCTGTTAATTTTCAAAGCTGTCACAAAAGGTAGCAGTACATTAAAAATGGTAACTTTACTGAAATACATTTTCAATAAACATCAAATCAAAAGGGGACACACAAGAGAAATAACAATCAAATAAGTATAAATATGCAGGAGGCTTCTTTTTTAATTAATATTTCATTTATTTTTACTGTACATGCATACTTCATACTTGATGCAACTGTGCTTAGCCACTTAAGGCTGCAACTAATCAACCTATTGATTAAACCATCCAAATTTATTTATTTTTGCTTTATTAAAAGTCAGAAGATGAGGGAAAAAAGAAAAATTTGAATTCCCGATCGCCCAAGGTAAGACTTTAACATTGTTTTTTTTCTGTCTGCCCAACAATGAAAAACCTCTATTAGACTTACAAATGCGTTACGTAACATCACATAAGCCACAGAAAAGTAGAAAATCTTTGTATCTGAGAAGCTGGAACCGTAGAATGTTTGACATTTTTGCAATTCGGTTCGAATAATTGATTAAATCAACTAATCTTTCTGCACTAAAGCCAAAAAATGTGAATAATACAGGCTTGTCAGTGTATTGGCAGGACTCCAATCTTAGAGACACACAGTGAGGCACGGAAAACCGATGGAGGAATCCCATCGTTTTCTAATGACTGGTGAAGAAGTCTCTTCCAATCACATAAAATGAAAACAGTTCGGTAGTAAAAAAAAAAAAAAAAAAGACACATTTTCAATAAATGTGATTATGGTTTAAGATCAGCTACGGCCTAATTTTATTAAAGACAGGATGCCTAAACCCTAAACCCTGTTTCTGTTAATGGGGAAGCCACTGGCTACATTTACATGTAAACCAATATTCCACTATTATGCAAAATACAAAAATATTCTCAACTGGATACAGGCCATGTGAAAAGCAACTAGTTTATAAGGCCGAGCTGGAGAAACACAGCCAAATAAATGCTTACACTTCTGGTCCAGAGCAGAAAGACACATACTTTTTGACATTATGGAAGATTTTGATATTACCAGATTAGTAGATTGCTGCATCAGCACATTGAAGGAACAAAAGAAGTAGGCTGGGTTTGCAAATCCCCAGTAGTTGAATCATTTGAAAAAAAAAAGATAGTTTAAAGCAAAAAGAAAAAATGGTACAACCTGCTTCTGCCATTCCACTTTTCCATATTCTGAGCTAATAAACAGAATTGTAGAGCATAAACTCCCGTCAAGAACAGAAAAAAAGGGAATATTCTGTACAAATAAATGTAGTCAATGAAGTACCAGTTTTTAACACTGGTCTCCGTTATACTCAATGCAAAAATCGAAAACAGGCTGTCCCCATTTAACTTCTTATTGTCAATTTAACTAGAAAACTTTATAGTGGTCAGGAGAACCTGAGGTGACAGCTGGTGGTGATCTTCCACACAGACACCAAACAGACAGACACTCAAACCCATTGTAAAAACCAACGAGGAATGAGTACAGCTAGGCGTGAATAGCTGTGGTGCTATGATACCCAGGGAGGCAATCTCAGCCAGCTGCTTCAGAAAAATATTTACAAATATGCTTAATACCCATGTAGCCTAAATGACGCAGCCTAAAGAGGCCAAATGGACTGGTGCAAGCCAGAAAGTGAGAGTGTGTGAGGCTGGACAGTCTCGCACATGTGCACCTTTACCCCCCATCACTGATGATGAGGGCTGTAGCAGAGAAGAGCGGTGCTCTGGGTAGAGATGTCCTGAGACGAACTGGGCACCCTGGCCAACCCCCCTCCCTCGACCATTTCATCAGTCGCTGCAGTGTGGGGGCACAGAGCCAGAGAGACAGCCTTGATTCAGCATAATACCCTGATCCAGACTAAACACCACACTGACAAAACACAAGCAAGGGTTTTTCCTGCACCAAGAATTTAAAAGTAGCCTGCTTAATGTCCCGAGGCACCTGTACCAAAACTTATCCAGGTCATCAATAATAAAAGCAATTTCAAGAATGCCGTGCTAAACGCATCACTGCCAAATGAAACTGCAACTACAACTCCAGGGTAGCCGCAGGCAAAGACAGCATAGCGGCAGGACATGCCATTTAAATAGAGCTGGCCAGTAAATTTGTAAATCACATTACTAACAAGCTGCTGTAAAATGTGTCAGGTTTGACCTTAGCATGTGGGAAAACTGCTGCAGGAGGAAGGAACCAATGATGAAGGGGAGATTTAAAGTAAAACAAACCAACTGGCTTTCCTCTTAACTGCCACTAAAAGAGCAAAATCTCAAATTTAAAACGGATCAAAGTTTTATGGAAGTGCATATAAAAATACAAAAATATGCACAATTAACATACGTAATGACAATAAAAGTTAAAACAAAAACACCATAAAAAGGTTATATAAAAAGGAAATATAAAGTGACACAATAATGGAAAGATAATTAACACTGTTTGGTACAAGTCAACCCAGTTACAGCCACTGACATGACCAAAGTTTGAGTCAGCAACTCTCTGACGCAGGTGAAATGATAAGATATGTTAAGTTATTATTTACACAATATTCATAATTTCCAGGTATTTTAGGTGCACATTTTATGAAACATAGTAACAGAGTGTGCTCCCTATCTAGGGCTTTGTTCAATACCTCTTTGGTTTCAGCATTCAGAAAATATATAAAGGTTCCGAAGATAAACCAGCTTTAACCTCTGCAAATGCATATACACACTGAAAATACCAAGAGTGATGCATGACATTTAGAAAATATGCATGTTACCAATTCACACAAACTTCAACAATGATGTTACTTAAGCTGAACTGAAAGGAACGCAGAGCAAAACTCTGTTCATCTGTCAAACAGTCCTTTACCATAAGAGGCTTTATGTATAAAAACTAATTGTCAAAAAAATTTAGTCAGTTAACAGTTGAACCTTTGAAGCAAGTGCTAATGTGTGGCCATTTGTTTTTCACTCATCATTACGTAAACAGCTTAATGATGCAGAGGTCAACCAGAGTGTGTATTAAAGTAACCCCTGTCTTCATAACACAGAGCCTTCAGTAAGCAGGAGGCTTTAACAGGATGCAAGGGTGCTCCAAATTCGTTCATACAAGTAATCTTATTAAATTCCAAAAGGGATTACTCATCCTAATGAGCTATTGTGACACTTTGTATTGTTAGGGTAAGTCAAAGGGAGGTCAAAGGCCATTTAGTTTAATCTCGGCCAGTTCAAAGTTAGACTACAGGAGAGAATGTATGCTAAAGGTGTGTCTCTGGAAGTTGCTCACTGAATCCTGGCATGATCAGTGAAAACAAAACTAAAACAACCAGTCAGATGTACAGGCACAGCAAGTACAATTTTATATCTTAAAGCTGTTAACAGTAGGTCTCTATCTGGTGTTTGTTGTCTATGCATTAGATAAGGCAAAGACATTTGTACGTATAATCATGCAATTTTTTTTACTTATTGTTAACCTTTAGTTGATTTATAAAAATGATCTGTAAAACTGAGTTCCTCC
>JAOWBC010001714.1:17640830-17651558 GCA_028566105.1 Hypoplectrus providencianus
CACAGCCTTGTGACGCTACAGTCCTTAACAAAAAAAGAGGTTTAGTTCTTTAAAAAGCATAGTTTTGTCACTCAGGTAGGTAACTGACGCAGCATGTTTTCAGTACCTTAGGAATTAGTATTCATTGAGGCCACAGGACCGCCACACAGTTCCCAGCATGCTACAGCACACTTCAGCTGCTTCCTGTCTGCCTGCCTCCTGTTGCACAGAGGGAGGGAGGCAGGAGGTAGCACTGCTCATAACATGCAGACACACTGCTGGGACTGAGCACACACAAGCATCTCCAGTTTTGTCCAGTGTCATCGGCTGGGAAGATGACGAGAGCAAAAACGAAGGATGGTTGAACGCAAACTGTTGGAAATTAATCCTGAACTATTTTAATCTGAACAGTGAAAGAATAACAAATCACAGAAGAAGTTCTCTTTCTTTGAGGGGGCCAGTCATGCTTACTGTAGTCCCCCTTAAGCCTCCTGGGAGAGAGAGGGAGAGAGGTAATCCCTGCTGCAGTCTCCAAAGGACGGAAATAATTAGTTAATACCTTTGCAAAGTCTAAGCTGGTGATTTTCCTGTGTCTGTGTAACGCAAGACAAGATAGACACTCCTTGTGCATTTGCAAAAGTGCTGATCGCTATACTTGAGAGGTCCTGTGCAGCTCCACCTCAGCAGCTAATGCTTGTCAATCAGTTTCCTGTGTAAATCATTTAAAATTTAGTGGTAACCCACTTTAAACATAACTGTCTCCCATGTGTGGCTGACTGACAGCTCCCCAAAGACATCCCCATTACACTAACATCATGTGTGAACCTTCACCGACAGAGAGGGGGCTTCCAGTGAGAGTCAGGCATTCCTTTGCAGATCTAAGTCACTGATTTAAGAAGAAAATTGTGTATTTATTGTTGACAATAAAAATACAAATGTACTTATTACTGTAATTGCCTCCCATCCCTTTTGCACAAATAAGAATTAGGATATAAATGTGGCTAAATAAGTGGCTGCTTAAATTGTCTTTTTTATTTTTCTATATATTTGGATGTCATTGGGAGATTGTAAATCAGATGCAGAGTTTTCAATAATTTTACCTGCAGCTCACACCAGGCAACTTCCACCCAGGTCTCAGTATCCAGGCCCTTGTAGACCGTCTTGAAGGACCCTCTCCCCAGCTCGATGTCAAATTTGAGGAATCTTCCTCCTGGAGATGTGGACACCGCTTTCATCTCGGCCTCCTCCTCAGTCTCCTCACTGGCTGCCTTTATAGCGGCTTTACCACTATCATTGCATGTAAGATTTAACGCATCTCCACCTTTATCCTTCTCCTCATCGGCACTGGCACTCTCTGTTGCACTGTCTTTTTGCCCTCCTTGACTTTCAGTGCTGGAACTTTCCTGTATCCCACAGCTGGTCGCCCGAGTCCTGTCCACTATTGTCCGCAAGTTTATGTTTAGGATTTTATTCCTGTTATCACATTCAGGTGCTTCAAAGGCCTGCTCATCTGCATCCGAGAACCACAGACTTCTCCTGATGAATCTCTGATGCACATTCCTCTGATAACTGGAGGACGGGTACGCACTGGGGTCACTCCCCCCTCTCACTACTGAGTCCACATTATTGACATTTCCATCACCCATGGCCTCATACATATTCATGGCCAGTTCGCGCTGAGAGTTGGGTACAGATGGGTATTTTTGTTCTTGGTGGGCCTCGGAGTTTGATTTTGCCTCCGGCTCCATTGTGATTTTAAGAGTTTAGTCACTTTGGTTTCCAGGTCATTCGTGCCATGGCTAGACTTCCCAACATGCAGATTTAGAGATGAATACCTGCAGCGCCCACTCGGTGACGCAGTTTGCCAAAAGAGGCCCCTAACAACAGTGGGATGGATGACAGACGAGATTTCATCCGATATCAAGAGCTGCAAAAGAAATGTTGCCAGTTAGTGAGATAAAAAAAAAAAAAGCAGTATCTGGTGTATAAGGCCAGGCCGAAGCTATAAATTGGCTTTATGGGTGTCAGTCATGTCGGAGTTTGGGTTTGTTGAGGTCAATATAGGCAGGTGAATGAAGAGACAAGCAAATAAGGTACAAAATAATGTTACAATTAGTAATTATCAGCCAGGTGAACGAAAAGCTATCGACACATGTTAACGTTAAGTTTGGCAATTCCGAACAAACGTTTGTTGCTAATTTTCCTCTCAACATTTACATAACAATACGTTAGTTAGCAAGTCTTCAAACATTTCATTACGCTGAACCAAGATAGGACTTACCTGTGTTCAAAAGAACGACGAAAACCGACCAAACAAGCCAAACTAAACTCGGCCGAGCGACACACGACACACACTGACCTGCCAGGTCCAGTGTGAGAAAACCCTCGCTAACGTTAGCCGATTGTCCACGCCAGAAAGGTGGACTTTAAAACGCCCTGTTGGCATAGTACCCCCATTTTCTCGTACAAAAGCTACCAAACAACATCACACAAATTAGATTAAACTCAGCAATTGCGAAGTGAACACAAACCCCATATTGACGAGGGGGTGAAATGAAGAGTACGTTGTATTTATCTCCTTTCAAGTCCTCGCATCCCTCTGTTCGGTTGCAGATACAGCAGCTAACGATGCCGAGTCTCTCCACGGTTTCTGCTGTATGCGGAGCCTGCTAGTTACAGACCAGTCGGGCCGCTTTAAGACACGGGGAATTTGAGTTTGCTTGCCTCCTTCTCGACAATTAATTTACGCGGACAACTGTTTTCCCTTGTCATCGTTGCTGCCCATTAGGTTAATACAACGATGGTGAGGCACAGCAATGTGTTTCCCATTCAGCTCGCTTGGTTCCACGCCCCTGGTAACGACTGGAGGGAGCGTCCAATCACACAGCACGCTGGGACACCAGAGAGACACTCACTCTGCTGTCCTGTTCAACAATAAGAGTGACACATATATCTCATGAAAAGACCAACAAAGACTGACGAATGATTTTTTTTTTTTTTTTTTTTTTTTTGCAAAAAGCCTGTATAGATCTCTTTCACGCCCTTCGACTCATCCAATCACGTGTCTCTCTGCATGTCACTCAGAACTCACCAGCCAGCTGTAAAGAACTAATAATATCAATAAAATATGGGCCTTTTATTGGTGTTGCGGAACATTACAGAAAATTGTATGTGCATCTGCTGCTCTGTCAATTAGGCTATATATGTGCAAGTCCCGTTCTCTCTTCCTCTCCAACAGGACACTGTGCAGCTCAGTTTCTCAGAGCTGCAGCCTGCAGCTGAGGGGGAGTACCACAGGCATGGCAAAATGATGATGAGCAGCAGCAGGGGAAGTTGGGCTGAGGTAAGCCATTTGAAACCATTAAGAAAAAACATAGGAAAAAGATAAATCCTGCGTTGTATCATATAGGCAGTTGCTTATATGTTGTATATTTTAAACATTGGTTGGTGCTATACATTTTTAACTGCAGGAAGTGTCAGAAACCTAGGTGTAATATCTATCTGTTTGTTGTTGTTGTTTTATTACAAAAACTGCTCTATAATCCAACAAGTGATGGAACTAGAAAGTGGATTTTTTTCAGAATTCAATGTGTGACATGTGACATGAATACTAAGGTTGTCAAGCTTGTTAACTGTGTTTGGACTTTGTCAAAGAAGTGTTGTTGGTCTGCTCTAGAGCTATACTTTGTGGCGGTGCATTTTTATGGAGGGTTATATTGATCATCTTTTTCCAGCAAGTTTTGATGTACCTCTCCTGACATGACAGGGGAAAGAAAAAAAGCTTTGCAGGATATAAATGACGCGTGCACACACGGAAAAAGGTCAGTAAAAGCAAACACTTAAACAGAGATATTCATGTCTGTTTCTGGCATGCAGGGTCAGATGACAGTCTGGTTCAGTTGAGAAGTGAAACATTGTTGGCACCTGAGTGACCTTATAAATAATGAATGGCCTCCTTTGTTTCCACTTCACTGGCCAAAATGCGCACACAAACACATGCACATGCACAGTTTTACTTTTACATAATGTCATCCTGCTTCATGCTGTAACGACGAGTGTTTATTGTGTTTTATGTGGCGAATGAGGTTGCCATTTGGCAAGTAATTACGATATAGTTCAGATGCGGTTTTACAGGGCAAGGAAATTGGCATCTGTCTGTAATCTCTATAGTCACTGTCTTTATAGGGCCATTTAATTTGAGATAGATGTGTAAGTGTGTGTATATGTGTGTGTGTTTGAGGAAGAAGAGAGGAGGAAGAGAAGGAGACCCTGGCAGCCAGAGCTACTTCCCTTTGACTTTCAGAGCTCAGCCAGCAGATGCAGAACTTAATACCCTTACGCTCAATAAAATTAGCAATTGGTCTCATTTACAATGTGTCTCCCACCAGTGAGAGTCAATAAGAATGGAATCAACCGATGGTCGTTTTGTGAAGTGAACATCTTATATGTAGACTTTCCACAGGCTTTTAATATGTGCGCCTGTGTTACACTGAAATCTGAGACCAATCAGATTCTGTGTCAGATGTCAGTATGGTGCTAGCACATTCTTGAGCATGTTCTTTTTGTTTAGCAGTCGGTTTTTCACTGCAACTATCTCTAGAATGAGAAAGTGTTTCAGTTTCCAAGTCTGAAGGACCACACTCTGAAACAGACGTGTTTTCTTTGCACTGTGTAAGGCCGTAAAACTAAAAGCCCTACAGAGAATCATGGAAATTAGATTTACAGTTCGGTCGATCCTCATCTGGAGGAGGGCCAGAGTGTGAGGTGAGAGAGAGAGAGAGAGAGAGAGAGAGAGGCTGCTGATAGGACGTGATGGATGGAAAGCAAAGAAAGTGCTGATGTATAAGAAAAAAAACAAAAGGAAGAGAAATACGCATGCAAGTTAATGTGCTTTTTCATCCTGTTACTGAATAGCAGCTAGTTCAGAGACCTAAATAATACATGCAAAGGTCTCGCTGTCTTATGTGGCGTCATGCATTGTGACTGCAAAGGGCTCTTTACATGTCAGATACTGAGTGGTACTAAGCAATAGTCATGATATATGCTCACAGAACAGTAAGGGACATGCAGGTATTTAGCTTAGCGGTAATGAGCTAGTGTGATGACGAGGGAAAAGGGAAAAAGTTTAGGATAAGGTTTTGCGAGTTGAAAGAGTTCATTTCTATTGCTGGGAAGGAAGCCAAAAGTTCAGCTGGGCTTTGAATTAAATGAAAACTCTTTTAATGGTACAATTAAGATTTAGGTTCAGTCTTGGGAATTCAGATATTGCAGCCTGCAATTTCAAAGCAGTAACCTATTGCAGGTTAGGGTTAGGCTGTGACGCACATTTAAAGATAGTTATTTATGAAGGGAGATAACTTTATTCTCTCATGTGTGAAAGTGTGGGTGGATGGAATGAAGCTGTCTTTTATTTCTGTATAAATTTGCACAAGTATATGGCACATTTTACCTGATCTCTCCCTAACTTACCTCTGCATGTCACCGTTCAGGAAACATCCAACAGCAATTGTGCATTTTAGTTTATTCTACCTCGGCAAGAGAACTCTCCACTTTTAGATTTTATTCTTTAATTACTTCAAATAACGTGTTAAGATCTGTTTTACCCCTCAGTCTACATAAATCCTAAATTACTACGAATTTCCATATTTTACCTGTTGATGTTCTTTGAACTGTGCTCTTACAATTTACTGTGTGCACATATTCAAAAAGCCAAACTTATTCGGACCTGCAGGTTGAGTGGCACATCTGCCTGCAGTAGAACAAAGAACTCCCACACACTGTCTGTGCATTTACAATTAAGGGAGATTCACTCCCTTGTATCGCATATATTGTTATAAGGTAAATTCTTCAACCATCTGACTTAATTGGAACCATCTTATACTCCCCTACTGTAACATTAGTGACACCTGAGCAGGTCATAAAAAAGCAGAAAATGTTGGATATTGTCAAATGAATCAATCTGTTTTTCCACAGTGACACACTGAACTGAGGGTTTAAACAGATTTAAACAACTTATCTCTCTCTCTGCCCCCCCATCCCCGCCCACACACACATCCTCCTCCCTTTCTCTCTCCCTGCGGCGTGTCCCTTGAGTCTTCTTCAGACAAGTAATGTGGTGTGAATAATTCATCACAAAAATAAGGATTGAAACCTAGGATTGACTTAATGAGTGCTTTTCGTCTTAGATTGTGCAAAATAACAATGGATTTGTAATGGCTGGGGGACTGACAAGGGCTATGTTCCTCAAATGAGAAAACAAAAGTTAGTGTAAATATGCAAATAGTGTTGTTTCATCCAAATACGGTAATCTAAATATATGACACCACAGTGTGACATGCCATGACCTATATTCACTATCTTTTAGTTCTACGTCTTCTCCTCCACTGTGATTAGTTGTTATCCTATGTTCTCAGCCGTATGATATGAGTAGACAGCAGGATTTATCCTGACAAAAAGCTTGGACTGACTGAGTAGGTGGCCTCCAGTCTTGGCCTCCAGTACTAACCCATAGTATATACAACAAAAAGATTTCTTTAGATTTGCTGGTGAATATCTGAGAAAATCCATCTGCTGTTTTTCTAGACATACTGACTGCACGTTTCCAACCTGCGATCTCACAACAAGCATTATCTCACTGTGGTGTGTTGACTCTGGGATAAAGGGCTGCCTCTGAAAAGCCGCTGTCGGTGTTTGAGAGCAGAATGGCTGACCCTGACACGTCATGACAGTGTGCCATTTGTGGCGTTTGGCATAGATCACAGTCACAAGGGTGCTACTTCGCACCAAGTTGCTTTTCCCATGTGGACTGTAGGTAAAAATTAACTATTTAAGTCCCTGTTTTGAGTCTTATCATGGAGCATTATGGATCAGAGTGAAAAAGATTTGGAGGACACCCATAGAGACGTTTTTGCTGGATGTTGTCATGATGTCTCTGTAGTGTTCACATGCCAAATTCTAAAATCTGAAATCATGCACGCTGCCAGATGAGGATCTTGGCCAGTGACAAATGTAATCCACGTCCTAAAAAGCAATGGCTTATTAAGGGAATTAAACATGGCTTGTCCAGTGGTTTTCACAGAACTGAAAACAAAAAAGAAGAAAAAACGAATCAATATAATTACTAGCTCTTTTCCAACCCCCCCATGACCACACATTCTGTACGGTTTGTACTTCCCCCTTATACATCAATTTAACCATGCCAGCTGATTGTTGTGAATCTCCTGAATACATTGTAATTCAGCTGTAGCCTACCCTATAGCAAATTAAAGGGTGCAGCTCTTCTTTTCTCTTTTCCTGGAGCAGAGGGAAGACACTTCATACCAGCTCTGTGGTTTGGTTAATCCCTGACAAACTATGCACTCTGCAGCTGCAAGGGTGTGTTGTGAGAAAAAAGAGAAGGATTCAGTGTCGAGGAAGAAGCTGCAAGCACTGCTGATTATTTTACGTTGGCAGGGAGTGTGCAGGTTTTGGCCTTGACATGACTGAGTCTTCAGCTACAGTGCTCAGGTGTTAGCCAGGCATCGATGAAAAGCAAATCCAAGTGGATGTTCATTCAGCAGCAGTGCTCTGAAGGAAGATGAATTTCCATCGTTTTGAAAGAGAGTGATTTCTTAGTCATCAACAAGCAGACTGTTTATCCAGCACCTGCTGGCCCATGTCTCATGCTTTGTGGTGCAGAGTCCACGGGGATGGAGTAGACACAGATCTTTTGTTATATAATCATCACCCACACAAGAATCAATAGATTATAGAATTCAACATCCGTATTTTTCATGAATGCTTTTTGTTTTCACCTGTTGATCACCTATAGAAGGTAAATATCCTCCTATATCCTTCTTCAGCCCCTGCAATCTAAAATATATAAAATAGATATACAGTTTATTATTTGCTTAGTATACTCTGGCTGTCTCACCAAAGCAGGATTAATGAAGCAAATAGCTGTTTTGTGTTTAACTGAGTGCAGTTAAATACAAATATCAGTTTGAGAGATAGATATAATGAGCAGGAAATGACTAAAGGGTCACAGCATCACCCAGTTGTAGATACACTGCTTTGATTTGATAAAGTCAACAAAGTGTGGAGGGCTCACAGCCACACAGCGCTCGGGGAAAAAAAAGAAAAATGTGCAGACTGAATGTGATCCTCTGAAACCAGTGAGAAAGCCTTGATATTTTGCATGCTGGTTTGTTCATGTTCACTGTGTTTTAATGTGTCTGTTACCAGTGTGTCGGTGTCTCTCTCCCGTACTAATGGCTCTGTTTTCAAAGGTCATTCTTCTGTAATGGCTGCTTGTTGTGCTAATTAGGTCAGAATGATAACCAGATCCTCACCATCAATGCACAGGAAGCACAATTACTGCTAGTCCCATCAACACACTGCCTTGTTGCTCTGTTGGGAGAGAAAAACGCAGCACAGAACATCTCTCTCTCTCTGTTTATTTCCAGGCTTTCTTCTTTCAGGCTCTATCTCAGAGCCATAAACATTATCTCTGTGCCAATTACTTTACTCTCTCCCCAGGCCTCCCATCCAGATGTGGGGCCCAGCAGCCGCAGCCCAGCCCCCATGAACATGAACCACTATGCCAATAAGAAGAGTGCAGCTGAGAGCATGCTGGATGTGGCTCTGCTGATGGCCAATGCTTCTCAGCTGAAGGCAGTGCTGGAGCAAGGGCCAGGTTTCTCCCTGTACACCCCCATCATCACCCTAATCAGCATCTCCCTGTGTCTGCAGGTCACAGTCGGGGTTCTGCTCATATTCATAGGTGAGAAAATAAACACAGCCTGGGCCATTTTGGTATATACCAGATGTGTCTTTGTCTGGTAAGCTTCACATCTCTAACCTTCGCTAGCCCTCTGTGTGTCCCTCAGTAAGATTGGCCAATGTCAAGTCCATTGACTCCTGACAAACAATCCATTACCAGATGTAACCATGGCAACCAGGCCTGACACCAGGTCAGAGTTCACGGTTCAAGGCTTAGTGCTGCTGTCAGCACTTGTGGGAGTCGAGGGAGGGAGGATATTTCGATTTCTGTGTATGTGAGTGTAAATGCGTCAATCTGTGTCAGAGCTCGTGTCCTGGAGTAAATAAAAGAGAAAAAATACAAAGGCAGCATCCATTCACACATCCAGAGATTTTGAGGATGTCAGGACTTAACAGCTACATCTGGGGGTCGGAGGAAACAGATCAATTAGGATGTGAAGATGAGTGAGGGTGAGATATTTTGATGCACATTACACTGCAGTGCATATTCCTCTCATCACTGAGGGTCAGTGAACTTCAGTCTGGACACAATGACTCATCTTAGCCCCAACAGGAGGAGCAAATAAAAGACTGTTTGTCAGTTTCCTCTGAAAAACAACCACCCTTCTGGTACATAATAATTTATCTGTCCTCTCTCAATAGTATCATTTTTTATGACATCCATGTCCATAATGCATTATAAACACATTTATACATAATTATACTCTGCTTAAAGCATTGTATAATGCAGTATAGTAACATGCTCTCAGATGTATGTGCGATAAGTATAGCACATAATAAGGCATTTTCTATTGATTACAATGTCCAGTATCATAACAAGTGGCCTTGCAAACCCTGTCGTCTGCTGCAAAATAAATTAATTCTGCAGTGTTTTCTGTGTTCTTGCATTGATTTATTGATAGTTTTCACTTTACTTATAATGACTCATTACAGGCATGTATAATATCATAAAAAATTGGATTACTTCGCTTAAAGCCACTTATAATGACTTTATGAGAAATATTTTCCAGACCTATGAGAATAATAATACACCATAATCCATAGTCATATCATATAATTGCTTTATAATGTGCTGATTTTTACTATAATATAAATCCAATATATGAAACACTATAGTTCTTAGAACTATTATTACACAGTGCTATAAGCCGATTAAAGGGCATTATAACTATGTTTGTAATGCATTATAGACATATGGGTCGTAGAAAGTGTTATTAAATCCATTTTGAAAGGAATATCTTAGGCAATATCCCTCATTAAGGTGTGTTTTTTTTTCCTCTTACTTGAACCTCACATTATATATTTCTAAAACAGAGATATTAATAAGTATTAGTATGCAAATTTGTGGTTATCACAAAAAAAGTCTCCACAGCTGTCGTCAATCATCATTATTATAATCAATCATAATTAGCTGTTATAGTAATTTTGCTCTTGTATGTTAAAGGCTCACGTGTCAGTCAGCATGTGACAATCCTCACACATTCATGAGTGCCCACCCCCCTGACCCCTCCATCCACCAAATCTTCTGACTCCCCCCGGCCCCGGCAGCAGCGCCCCTCATCTCCACCAGAGTATCCGACACATCCCATTCTCATCGCTCTTTTCAGTCCTCTTCCTTCATTTTCTCTGACTGTTCTGAACCTCAGTGCCCTCTCTCTCTCTCTCCCCGCCTCCCCTCCGTCCTCCTGTCCCTCCCCGTGGATCCAGCTCCGTCTAATGGGGCCAGTGGTGCGTGATGTGAGTGGCCTACATACCACCGAACCCCCCCCCACCCCCTGAAACTGATTCAACCACACCCCAGGCAGATCACACACACACACACACACACACACACACACAGCAAGGCAGGGTCTTCATAACGTTTAACCTTTGGTATACTCACACAAACTGTACACGCACAAACATGCAACTTGTCCCTGTAGAGTCCCAACTTCTATACACCCCTGTTCATACACATACACACACACACACACACACACACACACACAC
>JAOWBC010001714.1:17651658-17662159 GCA_028566105.1 Hypoplectrus providencianus
GTCCCTGTAGAGTCCCAACTTCTATACACCCCTGTTCATACACATACACACACACACACACACACACACACACACACACACACACACTCACGCACACACACAGACACACTTTTTTTTACAACATTCATTATCACAACGTTGATTACTTGTTTTTCTCATCATATTGTTTGGATGAACGTGTTAACACAGCACAAATAAAATCAAGCTGTTTCATACAGGAAATACAAGCTTCCCTTCATCAGTTCCCTCTTCCCTGAATTGTTCTTTCTGTTTATTTCTGTAGGCTTTGAATCACAACATTGTTGTTGGTGTCTGTCCGAAATAATTGAATTCACAACATGAGAGTGATGAGATATTGTCAGACACACAAAGACATTGTTTTAGTTTGGTGCACCTTGAGTTCAAGAACTACATTTTACATGGAGTTTATTTTGCTTAGTTATTAGCTTTACCACTGATGATTTTTAGTGATTGTTTCATCATGAATCCCAGTTAGACATCTTTTAAACTGTTAAATCATCACTACTAGAGATCCAAATGGAGAGTTCATTTGCAAAAACAGATGAAAGATATTTGTCAAAATAATGAACCAATACCATTTTGAAAAGTATTTCCCTGGAGTGCACAATAAAAATACATGAATAAGGTCAATTAAAAAGTGAGATATCTTGTCAAAACAATTAAACACCAGTTTGAGTTATATTTCCTGGACTGCAACAAAAGAAACCCAACAGGATTGAGGGCAATAAATCAAAAAGAAGATGAATGTTTTCACAATCAAAGTCTTCAAATTACTATTGCTGCGTAAACTGCACTGTCAACACAAATCTATATATAACAGATTAATTCATTGTTCATCAGGATTTACAGTTTGAGTAATTCAACATTTCAAACATTTCCTCAATAAAAAGAAATCAATTCTCATAGAATTGCGCAAGTCATGAAGTAAGTAAGTGATCAAAACTTTGTTATATCTGTTTTTAGACTATGACAGATTAGTATTATTTTCATATTTTATATATGTTTTACATACAGTTGTTTACTGTTAAATAAAAAAAAATCTTTAATTAAAGTATGATGCACCAAAGGAAAATCATTTTTGCATAGTGAAAAACTTAACATATGTCCTTGCCAAAACACAATATCTGATACTGTCTTTGTGATACTTGAGTTCCCTGATTACCCACAATCAAGTGTATATGGATCCATGGTGACAGTCTATCTGAGTATGATTAATCGGCTTTAGTCCAAGAATCAAAAAGACTGCTTATGTTTCATTAGACATTCACTTTGTTTGTGTATTTTACTGTATGTCCTGATTTTATCTGCAGTCCGATGGAACCTGAATGATGAACGAAAGCACTGGAGGCTGAATATTATGGAAAACCTGACCACAGGGCTCGTTTTTATCATCGTCGTGGTTAACGTCTTCATCACAGCCTTTGGAGTCCATCGGCCGAACCGCAGCGACTGACCAAGAACACACGCAGGTATTCTTTCTGTTTTTGCTGCTCACATATATTCTTTATGCTCAACCTCTTTCTCTGCTCCTCTCTTTCTATACAAAAGCATTTTCTCTCCTGCATTATTGTGCAGTTGTCTCCTATAGACATCTATGTAGTCAGCACGTTTTTGGTCCTCTCCAGCCCTGACATGACCCCTCACAATCCCCTACCTGACCTACAAACACACTGACCTCTCCAGGCCCTCAGAGAAATTTCCAACAGAAAGCTATTTGCAAACAATCCGAATAATGTTCAATTACTAGAAAATCATTGTTCTGGACAAAGAAAAACAGAAAACAAGGGAGAAACGACAGTCATGACAAAGAGGTCTGGTATCTAAGCAATGCAACATTTGTTCCAAATGGACAAACAGGAAAGTGGAGACAACTGCAGTCAAGCACATGTGACCTCATACTGTCTGTCTCCTATGCTGCTCGAGAGTGACCCGAGCTCAGGCCAGACACAAATGCACAGTTACACACACTCGCTCAGAAATGCTGACAGATGAACAGGCTTCAATTTTTAATCGCACCGGTGACGTTGGAGCAAGATGTCATGGTTCTTTTCCAGACAGCTCGGACCAGGAGGTTTGATGGCCCGGCTAAACACGTGTATGCAGAACAGAGTGTGCCTCATCTGACTCAAAGCTCACCTCCGCGGCTTTAACCTTACCGACACATCTGTCGCCGGCCACAGGCGTCATGCCTAACATTCAATTATAACAATGTTTGGTTGTGCCATGGCTCTCAGGGCTCTGAGCAAAGCCAGAGTGTGTCAGTGGTTCTCTGGACCAGCAGCTGGTGAGTCAGAGTCAACACAGCACAGACCCCAGCAGAACTGCTTGTTAAAATGGAAGCCTTAATTAGACTGTGTTTCACCAATGTCACTGAAACCCCAATTAGAGCCCAAGCAAATGCTCATTTCATACACTTGAGTGGTTTAACACAAAAACAAAAAGCAGTTTGAGGCTGTTTCGCATAGTCACGTGTTAAACACCTGAAGAATGTTCATCTTCTCGTCTGTAATTTCTTCAACGTGACTGTGAGAAAGCACCTTTCAGATGACAAACCGACGTCACAATCTGATCCTTTTCCTCCTCCACAACTATCATTGGTAACCGTGGAAACAGCCAGACGATGCAGAGAGCCAGATTGATGACACACACAGCTCCACTCAGGGCAGATCTGCGGACTGATATATATATACATAATGTATGTGCATGGCTGCTGCTCTGCTGCCTCCATCGCATCGTTGAACATGACCAGCTCTGTGGGGTCCAACATCACAGGATGCTGAGGATCTTTGAGGTTGTGCTCAGCAGGACTATTATTAGCTCCCTTGTGGGAATGTGGATGCCAGTATTCAAACTGAACAATCACCCTGGTGACACTTCCAGCCCCCTTAAGCACCTCCCCATCCCATCTCTCCCCCCCTGCTCCCCTCTCTCATTTGTTGCTCTCATTGCAGAGAAGAAAGATGCAGAAAAGTGCCGCATATCTCCTGAAATCACCTGAACTCCAAAGCTGTACAATACAAATCATCTTTAATGCGGTCATTTTTCTACTGAATCAATATCACAAGAAAACCTTTTGAAGACTTTGAAGGGAGTGTGACATGCATCCACCCTGCACTTATCTCTTTCTTCAGCAGTCAACAGCGTTTAATGTAGCGTTTAATTAAGTTGCCTTTATTCATTAAATCAATTTGATTGTCATTATAAATTAATGAGGGCTGTCTGTTGCTCCAGTTTGTCATTGTTATAGCACACAAACCTTTTCCATCATCCTCATGTTTCTAGTTCTGTAAGCTGAATGAGAGAGCAGCGCCCTCTAGTGTAATTGTGGATGCAGTTCAATCAACGAGAGGGGAAACGTTTTATCATCCTCTTCATTTCAGGTTCACAGTGCCAGAGTGTGAACCTGAAGAAAAAACTCATCACTGTACTACTAATTACTCTGAATAATGTACTTGATGGTACGATTTGTAAAAAGTTCTGTGTAGGTCTTTGACAGTTCTTTGTATTGCTAAATTTAAAAAAAGATCCAACTCCAAGTGATGTCAAAATGTGCTTTAATAGAGAAAAAGATAAACGTTTTTATAGTGCACTTCAGTCAGTAGATTTCTCGACAGGTCATTTTATCAAAGGCACTGAAAGTGGGCGAGCAGGTGGAAATATCTCTGTATGAGAATGTAGTGTGTATTTACACTCACAGTACTGACAAATACAAGCTGCCAACACAGGTGTTTCACTTATGTTTCCGAGTTAAACCTCTTCTCACTTAATTTCCCTCAGCTGGCTTTTGGTTTAGCCATGCCAGTTATGGCAGGATAACTTCAACTTTTCAAGGGTTAAAACTAATTTTGAAAAGTTCTTGGCATCAGCTTTTGGTTAACGAAAATATGGTTACCATTTTTGGTTACCCCTTATCTTAAGTCATAAAATAGTATGATGTCATTCCTCAGATTAATATAAAACAATTATCCATGTTACTATTTTTTACATGTTAAAAAGTACTTTTATTATTTGTAGAAGCACATGGAGTTGCACCCAGCTTCAACCTGAGGTCTAATCTGCCAGAGTGATTGAAAATCACTGGTGTGGGTAGTTTTTCAGTTAATTTTCATTTTAGCTGAAAACATGATTAAAATTATAATTGTTCTGTACACAAATTATATCCAGATAACACTAATTGCATTTTTTTTTCCATGTAAAGACATGTCAGCGCTGGGAATTCAAGACCGAATGACTCACGTTAAAGATTAAAAAACAAGTCAATTAGTGCTTACAAATGCGTGGAATTCTTAACTCAAAGTGTACGAGTTTGGCACAGCAAAGAGGCAAATTTCACAGGGCTACTTCTAAAGCATTTCCGCATCCCAACGGCCTCATTTTTTCTGCTTTCCAACCTCAGCATAGGAAATGAAAACATCTTTAGCACCTTTACTAAGTCTTGCTGCAGAGCAGTGAAGAAACGGACCAGTGTTCCTCAGTGTTTCACCCTCTGTGGGCAGAAAGAGAGGCAGTCTAGACATGATAAACACAATCAGAAGGGTAATGGAGTTTTAGATATCGAATAAAACTTCATTAAAAATATGTCCAAATACTGAAGTCTAAGTCCGCCTGAGCACTTCCTCCATTTTTCTGTATGACTCACCTCCGTAATAGTAGAGCATGGCAACACCAACTGCAAAACTGAAACAGCTCAGGAAGAACATTGGTCCTGCAGAGGGAGAGAAAAGAGATAGAATTATCATCGGGAACCAAAAACACCTACAAACGTATAAATATCTGATCAGCATGTGGGCGTGCTAAATGTGCAAAGTAGGTCTCTGTCTTCCTGATAAATAGAGTGAACTAAAAAGCTTAATACCAGATCAACTCAAATATAAACTTGCTCATGGCAGGAGTGAGGAGTCTAAAGCTGCTCCATAAAAAAAAAATGGGAATGTTGTTCACAGTCTAAACAAACCATCATTTCTTTGTAAGACTTGTGACTACTGGAGTCAACACGGATGACCCATTTCCCTGCTGACACACCTTTGACCCAGTGGATGCGCCCCTGACTGTTCAAAAGGAATGCAGGCCAGAGGAAGCTGTTTTGGAAGAGGGGTTTACACGTGAGCTTAACTGACCCACAAAGCCAGAGCCCTGGATGTAATGGGATGATGAATGGTGAAGCAGCGCAGAGCAGTAAGGCCCACATTCTGATGCTAGGGGTTAAAAGGTTCAGCAGACAACTATGTTTGTTGGAGAACAAAGCTGGTTGGGCTCAAGGGGCTTATCCGAGGATCAGCGAGGGGTACAGAGCCACACTGACACACACACACTGCAAGACCACCACATTTATCGTTATATAAAAAAAATGCCCTCAGAGTCGTGCTGAAAGATTCAACTTATTCAGCTGCAGATTTTAAGTGTGTGTTAGCCCCTTACCTACAAATCATCATTGTAATAAACTTAAACTGCAACTTTCTAAAGCTTGAAATTTGTTTTGAGAATAATACCCTACTTATTAGGCAGCCACTAGTTTCAGTTCATGCCAGGAAAGAAATAAAGGTCAATTTGCAAAGACCTCTTTCCTCAAATATGTCATACATCATAGCGCAGATTGTCTGAATGTGATGGTTTTACCTTTTGAGAAAAGAACAAGATAAGAGCATGAAAACAAAACAGAACATATTGGATCATAATGGGAAATATAATATATACAAATAAGGGTTCACCATCTGTTAAAGGTTACTTTGCCAATTTCCACAAAGAAAATAAATACTCATGTCATTATTAAAGAGTCCCCAAGCTCATATAAACACAAACCCTCCTCTCATTTCAGAGTTATGTTACTCATCACATTTTAATGCAGTTTTGAGCAGGAACATTCTGTTTTCAGAGAAGATTGCCAAGAGTCTTGCACTCATAAGCTCTGTTTTCATGAAATCAAATCAAATAAAGTTCAGTTTAGTCATATAAAAACAATGACAGACAGAATGCACCAGAGAGGAAATGTTTTTATATATTGGTTTCTGTTTGAAATAGAATCTATGTGCGACCATAACATGCATTTGTCGGCACGAACTTGGCAGGAGCTCAAGCTGACAGGCTGCTTGAATTTCCTTAGATATTGTTCTAAAAAAAACTAAAAACTGGAGCACACGTGCTCAATCCAAAAAGACATGGTGTGCTAGGTACTTAGATATAATTTTATAGAGATCAGGATTATTAAGATTATTAATTATTAAATTTAATTAATTAGTAATTTTTAACTACTTTGCATGTTGACTTAAATTTAAGAACTAGTGAAAGAACATTAAACATAATTTAGCTGAAAGACAGCTAAACCAAGTTAAAATGAAAAAAAAAAGAGTTAATTCTTAAAATATATATAACTAGACATATCAAATACTAAATACAGATAAATCACTTTAAAATCAAATCAGTATTTTATAACAACATATATTCAATATATGTAAAAAAATAAAATAAATGAATAATTAATTATAAAATAAATAGTAGAAATAGATAACTAAAAAGACATGCATTTAAAAAAATCAAATAATTAATAAATATAAATGAGATCTCAATCAAGTAAATATTTCATAAAGTCCTACTGAAAACTACTAAAACTATAACTTATATATAAAATAATAAACAAATATATATAAATAGATAAGTAAATTGATATGCAATTAAACTTTGTCAAATAATAAATACAAATACATTTGATCTAACATTACATAACATGCTGGAATGTAGTGAAAACTTCTAAATATGCCGACACTACTGAAAACTTCTAAACACATGTTAACCAGCAGAAGGAGTGTACAGTCAGTGTAATGCACAGTGGTGTGATTACCTCTGTCATTGAGCACATGTCGCTCTGGATGGATGGCCACAGTGTTCGTCCATTTTGAGTCAGCCAACTCTGCAAGAGAAAATAAAAACGGTTAAACGGTTAAACCCACACTTTAAATAACTGCCTGTGTAATGTCCCATCCACAACTTGAGCTGCGGTCTAGGCCACACATTGGCTTCCCTCTTGAATAGGATAAGCCTCCACAAGGCCAGACAGGGCGACTGCACCGCAGGGGGTCCGCCATTATGGGACACCAGGGAATTTGCAAGTGAGATTTGCTGAGCTATTGCACACGAAGCTGTATAACATGAAAGACAATGGAAGGGCAGCACCAGTGGATACAAGCACTCACACAGACAACACAGTCAGAGTAGGCAGGGAGACGCTTTTTAAGTTGAAACCACCTCATAATGAGTCAGTGTAATTAACTCTAAAAACATAACGCCTAGGAATTTAGGAAAATGATGAACACACGGTTCCTGTAACCCACAAGATGATGTGTTTGAAAACTGCAAAATATCAGTGCTGCATAAACAGCTTTGTGGATAATTATATCACTTCCATTTAATTAACAATCACGTACTTTTACTATTAAAGATAATGGGCTTTACCCTCCAAAGATACAGAAAAAGTTTAATTTTCTTTTACTTTTAAGATTTTAGCAATTGGGATTAAGAAAAAATATAACATTATATAACAATTTGAAAAAATATTTTTTTCAGGATTTCTTTTGAAATCCCGAAATTTTTCACTTTTTGTGAAATTTTTTTTTTTTTTTTTCACAAAAAGTACATTACAGTACAGTATGTTTACATTCAATGATTATAGAATAACATTGTTTAAAATGTGTATTTTAATCGTTTTATAATGTCATATAGGCACTATCTTTTGGCATACACTTTTAAACATTCCTAGAAATTCCAGGGTGTGCTTTTGACATGTACACGGGCTTCAAACGACTTTTGTTGTTATATTTAGTTGAAAATAAAGGCCTTAGTGTCATGTTATTTCCCCTGCAGAGGAGAAATAAAGCTTCGTCTCAGGAGGTGAAACATATAATATTCTTACCAATAAACGATCGTAAGCATTTCTTCACTAAATTACATCTTTGAAATACATGCAGATGTGAGTCTGGAGAACTATATTGTTTAGTTGTTGTTATTTTTGTTTTCTTCTTTGAGAAGTGAGGCTTCCGACCTTTTTGTACGATTCTGGTGGGCAGGCTGGAGTAGACGTCCTCAGCGTGGATGTGAAGTCCTCTGTAGAATTCGTGACATGCCTCCTCGCCTTTCCGGTGCAGATGATTCAGCAGCTCAGCTAGCCGCACATTGGTGGGCACGCTCAGGATCCTGAACTGCAGGGACACACACATGCTGAATGAAATCACTGGACATATGAACTCTGAAACCTGTACACTGTGCTTCTGCTCCAAAGACAGTTGAAGCAAATTAAAGTGGAAGGATGTGGTGTCATATGTTATCTGTAGTGACCCTGTGAGCTTCCTTGTCGCTGAGTATCTGGGGGTGGATCCTGTTGAGCTGCAGCACCAGTCTGTCAACCAGTTCAGTGTCCATCCTCTGATCGGAGCACAGGAACTGGGCGTCCCTCTGGAGCTGCTCATGGTAATCATCAGTGTCTAGTTAAAAAGGAAAAAAAATACAATATTAAAAGAAAAGACTAGAAAGCAGCAGCGTCCAATCAAATGCACTCTGAGTTACATATGCAGTTTAATTCAAAGACATGGAGGCATCAATGACATCAAAGTTGCATGTGCCATCATGTAGACTTCAGGTCATAAACGTATGACCCTGTACAATTAGAGCATGCTCCAAAGCTCTAATTGAAGGCCTGCAGATTTTATGTCTAGTCTTACAGTAGGTAGTTTCTTTGTAAGCTGGTCTTGGCATCAGTCCTGCTCTGAAAATAAATGGCTAAGAGGTTTATTCTCCTTCTTAAAAAGGTGAATAAAGTTAAACTGCCCACTGGCAACACTTTATGCATGAAAAACATGAGGTAGGGTGGGCATAAATGTAACAACAGAAGCCTGCAATCAATCCAACCTTTTTGTTTACTCTTCAAGGAGCTGGTTCGACTCAGTTGTCATTAGAGTTTTGAAAAGATACAGCCACCAAATTCCACATTTTTCTGTTAACTCCCTGTTGCTGACTCTTCCCAGCACACCTTAACCAGATCTGCAATGACTAGGCCTGAAGGAAGACTGGCATTATGACAGAAAGGTGGTGTGCAGTTCACAATCAAATCTCCAATTACTGTAGTGTCCCAGAGAAAGTGTTGGTGAAAGTTTACTAATGCCCTTTGTTGATCTTTGCCAGTTCAGTTATGTAAAAATGTCCACATTACACAGGCAAATGTGGGTTTGCAACTGATCTTCAACAACTAATACAAAATAAAGGTGCAACAAGCATTCAATTAGTCAATGGGCAGAAAAATATTTGCCAAGTATCATAATTATTTGGAAATTTCTACTGCATAAATGCCAAAAAACAAACAAACAAACAAAAAACTGCATGTATATTTTCTGCTCTTTTCAGTTTTATATCAAATTAGAGGGAATATGTAGATAATGAACTGATATATAAAGACATCTGAAGATAACAAACAAGAGGACTGACAAGCTTGGAAGGATATTTTTGCAACTTCTGCTATTTTCTAATTTTATAGATCAAATGTTTGGCAGATAAATCCATAATGAAATCAATTGCCAGTTGCAGTCTTGGTAGAGATGCTGCAAATATATTAAGTAGCAGGAAAAATAGTTTGTCCTGTGTTACATTTGTTATCAAGTTAGCCTCTAAATTTAAATAAATACATAAACTTAGTATAAGGTAATTAATCAAGTGAGGGAAATTTTACTAGAATAAACACACAAACTGTTCTAGCAAGATTAAATAAGAATACTTCATGTCCATTTAAGACATTTTTTTTTTAAAGATAGAAACTATTTTTAGACCAAACTTCAGATTTGGACGCGACTAAAAGAGAAGCGTCATCATTTCATATCATTTCCACGGGCTGGGCTGCTCTGGTTTACAGTACAGCGTAATGTAAATCCGTTTAATAAAACTGCTGAAGTAGGTGATAGTAAAGTAGGCTAACACCCAAATGCTAAGATACAAATCAATGTCTGATAACGCATCGCGATAACTGGTTATTTTCTGCAACAAGTGACGCACGCACGCGAGCGGTCAGAGATCCTTTGCAACATTTCTAGCAGCACAAATGATCCAAAACATGTTTAGCCGTGATTCACAAACCTGTCATACTGACAAACAGCCGGCGTTTCTCCTTCCGGCCGACAGCCTCCCGGTAAAACTTCCTGGTGTCCCCGGTGTGACGGTCTCTGCTGGCCCGTTACATCAGCACGCTGCGCCGCCCAGCAACACATGACTGACCCCGGGCCGCAGGGTGATTATCAGCCCGCAGACAGCCACGGTGACAGAGAGATTACCCGCTGCTAAACTCTCTGCCGCAAGCACTGAACCACAGAGGCGCCATTCATCACTTTTATTTTATTCCCTAATTACACTTATACTGATTGAAAAATAAATAAAATTATTATTATTATTATTATTATTATTATTATTATTATTATTATTATTATTATTATTATTAATAATAATAATA